>CAICTM010001812.1:0-22285 GCA_903772945.1 Seminavis robusta
ATGAATAAACATCCAATGGTAGATTCGTCGTAGATAAATCTTGTAGTGTCTACATCACACATCTCACACAACATAGCACATCTCACACAGCACTCAACTTACACACACCTACACACAAATTCTCGTGTCGAGAAAGGATTTGTCGTCCCACACCACCCCAAACAAGCGATTCAGCCTCCTTCGAAACACGCACGAAGGCGCAACCACTATTTGAAGGTCTGAACCTGACTCAAGAGCACTCATTATTCAAGGGATATCTCCAGTTGGTTCCCCTTCGAACCACCAACAAAGCATCATTGTCGTCCGATCGACCCATACGGAGCGAGCGAAAAGAGGTAGGAAAGATACGCCAAGGTAGCACACTTGCTCTGATATCGCTCCTTTGAAATCGAATCGAATCGATCGATCCATTCGAATCGATTCGCGCGCACCTCTACTATACGTCACTCGGAACCGCGAACGCACCTACCTCACGTACGTCACCCAACGTACGTCACTCGGAACGATCTGGATGTTCCTCGGAATTCCTTGGAAACACGACTGAACACCTTGGTTTTAAGAAAATACGTATCTTCGCTCAGCCACGAAACGGAGCGATTTTTCGAACTTTCGAACCTACCACAATACCAACCAACCAACCAACCACCAAAACCAACCAACCAAGCACAACTATTACATAAAATAACCATGCCTGAGGCAAGAATTTGAGAGAGTTCCCATCCTCCGCAATGGTGGCCGCGGCAGAGGCCGCGGCCGTAACTCCAATGGCCGCAACACCAACGCCAAACAGGAACAACCAACGCGAAGATGATGGCTCCCCCAGCAGGAAACGAACATGCCTTTGATCCATCCGCATCAACCTCAGACATACCAACCCATGCAACACAAAAGGAATCACGGTGGCCCACTACAAGCCGCCCTGAATTTCCTACATGGACCACTGCGACGCTCCATAAGGCATACCACCGTACCGTCAAAAAAGTAGGAGAGGAATTTATCAAGCCTTTGCGGCACACCAACGCAACAAGGACACTCTCACGGTATGATTGATGGCAACAAACAAACCGGGGAATTGACCCCGTCCCGGATTCCGAAATCAATCGATATCAAATTCGAACTGAAGGCTGGCAACCCAGCAATGAGAGCGATGCGAGCTTCCCAAGCTCTCCAACAAGAATCACACAAGCTGTTTGAAACTCTACAAACAAACCCAAGTCACTCATTCGAAAGAAACAAACTGGACGTCCAATATGTCAAAAGGCCGTAGCCGAGTCCCGGGCTAGAGGCCTTCTGCCCAGCAATGGCCACAAGTTCATCTGCGGCAGAGAGATCTCAATGGCCATGCAATCGTCAACACCATCCTAGAGGCACACCACGAGGTGTTGCTCAAACACACTTGCATTGACCTAGCAGCATCTTAGAAAAATATACATTAAGTCCAAGGTCTCGCAACCCTGCCTGATCCATTACCAGTAGTTGATAATCAGCAACAGCCTCAGCCACCGTGGCACCTGCTCAGCCAACAACACATGCGCCTTCCAGCCACAGAACCCCGGCTCCCCACCTGCAGGGGCCCTATTCCATCCACCAACTGACTGCTGTCTCCAGCCACAGCGACCTCGCAGGAACACATCCAGCGATGCTCTCACGAGGCGCTAGTGCCGAGTTCCTTCGAGGACTACAGAAGCCAAGAAGAAGAGCACAGTCTCAGCTGGACAAGACCATTGACGCCAGCAAATTACCTAAAACTAGCAATGGAAAATATCAACAGCACTGGCACAATACCAAACCCATGGAATACACACACAGGAGCTCAGCCCATACCAGCGGCCCTCCAGCAACACCAGCAGGCACGCAGCCAGTTCCAGAGCAGATACAACCATATCAGCAAAAGCCCAGCAGCCCTCCATCCCAGAGTTGGCCAAGGTGGAGAGACTCATCACCAGTGTCTCTTGCACACCCATTGACCAGTACCACACCAATCCTCAAACAATGTCAAGTCCCCTGCTCTCAAGAAGCTACACAAAAGGCCTTCACAACCAAGGCCACAGAGGACACTGCAATGGAAATTGACAGTGAACACTGCCTCTGACTCCAACAGATCAAGGATCTGGACAAGAAAATGGACAGGAGGAACTGAACAACCCAAAAGCAAATTGCCAGAGCCACTGGCAACATGTCACCGCAAGCGCTCAACCAACAGCGCAACAACAATCAAAAAACAACAACAGCTCAAAAAACAACAGGAGGGGCCCAGCCCAGGGAGGCGCCTCCAGCAAACAAAAAGAAATCTCCCACAAACAACAAGCCCGCCAGAGGCGGCAGACCCAACGAGGAAGGTCCCGTCCGCCCCAAGAGGCAACCGCCCAAGAGCCAAAGCAGAGGCCGCCCAAGGGGCGCGCAGGCGGCAGGGCAGGACGAGGAAGGGGAGGAAGAGCTGGAGGAAGAGGCAACGCTACCTCCAGAGGCCCACAAGATCGAACAGAGGCGCTCCAGAAGCTCCTCTCCCAGCAGGAGAGCAGAACTCCAACACCAGGAGAAGCAGGTCCTCCAGGCGATCGACAAGGAGATAGAGCTCACATATGGCTTCGTCTCAGACCCCGACCTCCATCTACACGACAATGACAAATTAGACTCCTTCATATGCCGGCTGGTACTACTTTGCCAGGCCAACCAACCTTGCATACCACGACCTTACACGACAATTAAGCCCCCACCAGGCCTCTACTCACTGTTGGGCCTGGGCCACAAGTTCATTCCTACACCTAGATACTCCCACACTTGGAATGACATCGAACAAACACCCTCACCAGGTCTCCAGGGACCTGAGGGTAAAAGCCTTCTGTATTGGCCACATGCAGGGACAACACAGACAATACAATAGCAGTGATGAATAAATCCACGAATGCATCTGCAGTCTGACTGCTCCCACCAGCCCATATGTGCCGACTCCAGTCATAGACCAGCGCCTTCAGCGCTTCAGCAGCTCCTCCAGAGCAAATTCAGCCGGAAGAAGAGAGGGCAGAGCCAACCTTCTGCCCCACAGCGGCGTGCCCTCTGCCAACTAAGACGCAACAATGCCCTTATGGTTGTCCAATGTGACAAGAACCTGGGCCCAGCGACAATTGAACGGCATGCCTACATTGAACTGCATTCCGCGACCACCTTGATGATAAGCCACCTATGAATTCATCCCCCCCCACAAGGTTGAGCACTACAAAGACAAAGTGAAACAGCGTCTCCTGAAGTGGCTCAAGAACTATGGCAGCACTGCCTGCACTACAAGGAGAGAAAATTCCTCAAAGCTATGATGAAAAAGAATGAGGAACCATTTGCTTATTTCTACTTGACAATGAAAGTCCACAAAACACCCCTCAAAACCAGGCCCATGTCTCCTACAGTGGCAGCCTGCTGGAGGGGCTGGGCATCTGGCTGGACTCCAAGCTTCAGCCAGTTGCTCAATCAATAGATCCTACCTGAAAAGCCCTTCGATCTCAAACAGGACTCATGTCCCTGCAGCTACCACCCCACTGCAAACTCTTCACACTGATGCTTCCTCAATGTAAACCAACATTCCCACGAGGACCGCCATCACCAAGATCTCAAAGTGGCTCAAAGAAACCAAGAACAGTTCCCAGACCTGCCCACCAAGGCAGCCTCAAGGCACTGATTCTCATTATGAGTGGAGCTTCTTCCACTTTGGTGACACCACATGCGGCAACTCAAGGGCACTCAATGGGAGCCCCACCAGCCCCACCCTATGCCACCATCTACTTGCCATCCTGGAGTCCATTCTGCTTCGATCCTTCATGGATAGTCTTGCAGTTCTGCAGCTCTACAGGAGATACATTGATGATGTCTTCGGCATATGGCACTGCCGAATGGAAGACAACCAGCTCCTGTGGGAGGGCTTCCAAAAGGCAATAGAACAACAATGAGTACAAGCGCACTGGGAGTTCACTGAACTCTCAGTCAGGTGGATTTCATGGACATGACAATCACCCTCACACATGAAAACAAACTGGTCACCACACTGTATGAGAAACCAACCACTTGTATCTCTACATCCATCCCACTCCTGTCACCCCCAGGCCTCCTGTCTGGAGTGGTGTTGGCAACCTCTTTAGGATCTATACACTCTGCTCTGAGGAGACTGACAGCTCGCCAGGACCAAGCTCTTCTTCAAGAGGCTCCTGGCCAGGGGCTACCCAGCCACCACACTTAGGCCCCTCTTTGAAGCAGCAATCACCAGGGCAAGGGCCTACACTGGCCCCCAGCCCAACAACAACAAGAGGGACCATGGGAATCCAGCTGCTGCACCTGGAATACCACCCAAGGATCCCCCATCAAAGTCTTCCAGCAAGGCTGGAGGGATTGCATTGCCAATCCCACGAACCTGATGCCCTTCAAGCATGTCCGGATCCCACACACAGTGGGCCACTATGCGAGGCAACATGCCAATGGGACTGGATAGGATGATTGTAGCCTACTCCAGGCCCCCCAATCTTGGCAACCTACTGTCCTACAGGAAGGTTCCAGAACTAGATGGCTCCCCCGTCTCATCCTTTTTGGATTAGAGGCCTGTCGGGGAGCCATGGCACACACACCCACACACACACACCCACACACCCACACACACACACATCCAGCCCATCGAGGTTTACGGTTTAGTTTAGCTTGGTTTCGGTCTATACCGTACCAGCTCCTATGTGTCTATTTTCGAAATCACCACAAACAGGGTACCCTTGCTTTTCTCACAGCCTACCCGGCTTGTATCTTTTGCCATCCCCAGCTTGCTCCACTGATGAAGCAAACAGCGAAATTCCTAAGCTCAGAATTTGGAAATCAGCAAGCAACGGTATACCCCATGGATAAACATCCAATGGTAGATTCGTCGTAGATTAACTCTTAGTAGTGTCTACACACATCTCACACAACATCACACATCTCACACAACACTCAACGTACACACACCTACACACACACACACACACACACACACACACACACATACAGCGATAAAAGTGTGAAAGACCCTCAGTCCGTTGAGGGCAAAGTGTGAAAGACCCTCAGTCCGTTGAGGGCAATTTCGCTTTGATCTTTCTCAAACCTCAAACCCTCACACTCACTCAACAACAGATCACTTACTTTCTTCCCTATACCCAAACCTGCAAAGGCCACCAAACCCCAGATCAACCACCGGTTCAACACACTCCTATGGCGTAGCACACTGTCCATAATGCAAGGAAAGAGAAATGAGATACTTTGGCTTCTTCTTCGCCCTCGTAGTGCCGTCGGTTGACGCCTTTCGGCCGACCTGCCACCGACGCGCGAAAGGAAGTGTCTTGCAAAACAGTTTCCATGAGTTTCTCGACAATGACATTGTAGAGAGCCTCCAAGACAAACTCTCTGTTGTCGAGCCTAATGAGGTTCAAGATCAAGCTCTCAAAACGTTCTTTGCTACAGAGCACAATGCCATCATTGTCTGTGCGCAAACTGGATCTGGCAAGACATTGACCTTTCTGCTACCCATCATACAAACCTTGCAAAATAATGCCAATGCCAAAGCATTGGTGGTGGCACCTACCAATCTGTTGATAGAACAGCATCAAGCTGTTGCAGCTGCCCTCTTGGGATCTTCCAATACTATCCTGGATCGAATTCAGTTTCGCAGTCTTTCCAGTCCATTCTTGAATGATGATGATGGAGAAGACGACTTTGACGTCATCGCAGTGGATGAGATTGATGCTGTTCTCTACGGAGAAAGCAAAATGGATGAAGAAACGGAGCTTACTTCCATCGGTCAATATGTCATTGAAAAACTCGCTCCCAAAAGCCGCGTCTTGGGTACCAGCGCCTTCTTGTCGAGGGCGCACCAAATGGCATTGTTGGAGCAACACTTGCCAGACGTCGAAGTGTTGCGGGAACAGGGAGTGACATCGACCCAAACACAAGTGCTAGTTCCTACACTTCGGCAAAAGTTCAAGTATTTTTCGGGTAATCGATTGGAAAAACTGGTGGATGTCCTGGACGATGCAAAACGCGACGACTGGCTTTCTCAAGGGTCAACAATGATCTTTTGTGGAACTGTGGAACAAGCACAGGAAGTGTTTGACGCACTGGTGGTGGAAGCCGATCTGGACGACGACAATGCTGATGATACGAATACTTTTGCGCTTGTCCATGAACAGCTGGACCGATCGGAGATTCATAGTCTCATGACAAAGCTGCGACACGATGCCAATCAGCCCGCACAATCTACTACCATTCTAATTTGCACAGACGTTGCGGCTCGTGGACTGGATATCCCCAACATTCGCCATGTGATTCTACATACAGTTCCAACCACTAACAGTGCCTTTATCCACCAGGTTGGTCGCACTGCGAGGAAGGGTCAAGTCGGGCTGCTAACTTGCCTGGTCAACACAGCTTCCGGGGATGCCCAGAAGTACACTCATTTGCATGCACTCAAAGCTGCTAGCGAGCTCTCCTTTCAATCCTGGAAGCAATATAGTAAGGGCGTGCCCAAGATCACTTTTAATTAGAAGTGACGAGCCTGCTTTTTTTTGCCATGGTTTCCTTGGTTGTTGTGACACTCTCTATCATCATATCGCATCGGTGAACCATGTTGTCTAAATTTCTCAAGAAGACTTGGTGTTGTACTTCTCTAGAAACCCCATGGCACAGTCGACGCCTTCCTTTATCGCCGATCGATTGTCTTCAATGTTTGTGTCAACACGAGTCATGAAGCCATGGGATTGGGTATTCCGAGCCAGTGTGAATTGGACCTCCTGGACATTCTCATTCTCCTCGAGAGCCTTGTGGGCTGCTCCATCTGGTTTCCAATTTGCCGATTCATTCTTGGTGGCATGGATCAACTGAGGGCCTTTGCAAGTCCGACAAAGCCCAACGTCGTCGCCTCCAAAATGGTTCTTTTCCATTAGCTCTGATGCAGGGTGAAAATGGATACCACACGTGACATGCTCTGCGATGGCATCATCGTTGCACGCCTTCAGAATCATCCATGAACCAAAGCAGAATCCCATCATGGCAAACTTCTCCACTCCTTTCGACTGAAGATATGGAATCAGCTGATCTTTACAAAGATATTGTAGATTCCCGTCCCATGGATAGCGCTGGATGAAGGACTTTGCGTTCCAGAGAAAGCCAGTCACGAGATTCCAAGTGAATATATTGAAGCCCAATCGATTCGGTTTATCCTCTTCTTCGCCGTAGCGCGGCACCAACCCTCCAGTGCCTTCAAAGGGATCGGGCAACAAAGCGATACCACCCGTCCGGGAAGCAAATTCGTCAGCCAGCTTGCAATGCATCCCGCTGAACGGACCAAATATATCGCTCGACATAACGAGGACAGGCCCTCTGTCCTTCCAAGTGTCGTCTGATGGCGAAGCTCCAACTACATAGAGTTTGCAGCTAGACGATCGCGAAGCGACGCCTGGAAGCTCAAAATGCTCTCCCTTGGGCTTGTAATCGAACTTCAATGCAGGCAACGCATCGGGAGGGCAACAGGGGCTGGTCATATCGGCTGCTGCCTTTGTTGGCTTCTATTACCGCTCTACCTGATACAGCTGTGGTACTTGGCTGATTGATGATCGTCCTCTCGAAGATGGGAAGATCGAACATCGAAAGAAAAAGATCCAAATTGAGACGTGAGAGAATGAATCACCGCCGTTTTAAGAAATCAGCTACTTCTAACTAAGTGCCCACCGGCTTGAAAAGTCAACAATTCTCCATGCAATACCAGTACATGTACCGGTACTCTTTTAGAGGCTACCGTACTGGTCCGGTGACGTACCAGTACCTACTATTAATAATAGGTTATTAATAACTCACTTATTCATAGCCACCCTCCCATTGCACCCACTTCTTTTTATTATGCACCATTCAACCAAAAGGTACCACTGTAACAAGTTTTGCCAAATCAAGTACGTTCTCTATTTTTGATTAGAAGCAATCGACGCCTGTTTGTGCCAGTCAAAGTTCCCTTGAGTTGGTTTGGCTGTGTCGAGGCTGACGGATTGCCTCTGGTGAACGCAAATAATAAAGGGCGGATGCAGCCTCTTTGAATGATTCGGCCAGTTCGGCCTCTATAAGGTGAAACTGCGCCCGGCAAAAGTGGCATATCTGGTCCAGCAAATGGCATAAAACGGGTGGCTTCTCTGTTTGTTCAGTGCACTGATTGTCGTAATGTACACTGTAGAGGAAGTTGGTACCGGTACATGTAGAAGGTGCTGGTTTAGGTTTTGAAGTTGCCATCTAATCTTCTATCTCCCTCCCTCTGGGAGAGTTTACTGCAACACTGCAACATTGCGACTGCAACAGATCGACTAGACTATCTAGTAGATCTAGCTCAGCTGTGGTTCCCAGTTCCCAGTTCCAGAGAAACGTGAGAAGGTTGCGACCAAGAGTCCCAACTTCCCAACGGCACCCCAACGCACCGCTCATCCTTCTTTTGGAGAAAATGATCTTCAAAGATTTATTGTACCTTTCCGAAGAATGCTAGAACGTTTTGTTCTGGGGGCACTTGGCGAATAAGAAGCCCCAGAAGCCAAGAAAGAATCATTCAAGCCCGAAATAATGACGTTAAACTATCCCTCTGTGGGAACCCATTACTCATGTATGCATACTTGTTACATGTATGTAGTCTATAGAGTACGGTAGGAAACAGAGGATTTGTATGAAATGCTAACATCATCTCTTCTTTCTAATGGTGCTTATCAAATAGCTACTAGCAGGCAGTAGCAACCGGAGCAATCCTTGTAGCATTGATGGGTGGAGCAAAGCGCCCTTTTCGAATCAAGCTCAATTTGCGCTCAATGGCCCTGCGTCGCTTGATCTCTTCAGTGCTGATAAGTGATCGCCGGAGCTGGCGCTGGCGCCTTGTGCCGTGTCCTGGTCGTTTCTGTTGATCTACCAGGCGCTGTCGAAATACTGCCACCATCACCTCCACGGGCTCTGGCAATTGCACTGGTGCAAGATTTGATACGGATTCTGCTGCACTAGTCGTACCAGTGTATTGGAACAGGAGAATCTCTGGATCGATCATCAACTGTTGCTGCTCGTGAAACAGAATGACCTCTTCCTCCTCACATTGTGGGTTCTGAGCAATCATTTTGCCTGTTGTTGCTTGACGCAGAAGATCCCTAAGGCTTGGTCTTTCCCGCGTTGTGTTTCGGACTTGATCCGTTGCAACTATGAATAGACTGGTTGGAGTCAAGCCCTTCCTGGCTGATTGGCCAAACTTTTGGAATTCACCACCAAGGTTCAAGGCAGCAGCCCGCGCCATTGCCACCATTCGTTTCACAGGTTCATGTTGCTGGTTGACACCGGACAGAATCTGCTTGGCTTTCTTGGTACTACGAATTGTGAAGCTCATTATGCTTGCTACTAGATTAGTTTTATGGGTAGAACTAAACTTGTTTTCTTTTAGTTTCCTTGTAGAGTGCTTGGTTGTTGTTGGCATTTGTGTGCTTGTTGGATGCGTGCAAGTTCTGCCCCACTAGCCACTTCACATGCTCGGCATTCACAGTTGGAAACCGGTACCACAGTTATCGGGGTATGGGGCAACTGCGCACCTGATGAGTCTGAAAATTCACATTCCAAACATTTTCCCATACCCCAGTAGACTCAAACATGCACGAATGAAGTAAACTCTTCCTCATGCTTGCCTCCTCGTGTTCTGTTGCCTCGAGGTACCTTAGGTACGGTAGATAAAAAGAAACACAGCGACATCGTCTGCTGGCTTTGTATACACCGTAGAGAATTCCAATGCCTCTGGAGTGGCTTGGTAACTGGAGTGCAAATTGCTCGGGCTCAGGGCTGCTGCTGTCAAGTGTGCTTTGCTAGAGTGGACTGGCAGCCCTGGCTGATTAAATGTAGTTGTGTGCTTGGGCGCTGAGAATTGGCGTGTCCAGCCACCCTAAATGTAGCAACAACACATCTATCCTTGTCAGCACCTTGCTCCAGCTAGTTTTCTGATCTTTTGCTTATTGGGTAAAGGCAGTGTCTCTTCTATTCTGGATACCGGTAGCCAGCTAGAGTCCCAGTACACTGTCATTGGGTGCCTCTGGCATGGATGCGGAGAATAGCAACACCACCTCTCTTTTTGTCGCTCCACCGACTGTTTTCTTACTCTAGAGAGTTTTTTCTCCGAGTACGCGGTCAGCTGTGACGTTGCCCTTGCATGCCCGATGATGTCGTCACAAAATAAACAGGAAAAATCAGCGTTGACTTGTGTTCTTCCATTTTGGTTGAAGGAGACCGCGACTCTATGTCTGGGAAGAAAGCGGTGTTAACAACACAAGCTCAACAGGTGAACATAGTGTGTGGTTTAGTGTTAGTTCTAAAAAACTGATTCATTTGAATTATTATGGATGATTCCCCGACAGGGACGTGCGGGAGCAAGTGCACTTCTTTGCCTCTTTGGAAAAAAATCGAAGTTTTGGACCGCTAACCGGCGGTACCAGCACTCCACAAAAAAGACAAGACAATTGCTCCGCATTGGGAGCTCCCAAGCTGTATTATCAAAGGAAGACTACATTATTATTGCGTGTATCGAAGCTAGCATTCTAGTAGTCCCATACTAGTACTGCCCAAGATGGTGGTCTCACTAGCTGCCCAAGGTCCAGAGCCCGGATCATTGACGTTCAAAGGGATGTCGTCTCCTTATCACAGGACACAGACGCCCTCCAGTAGCAGCACTGATCCGGAAGCAGCTCCAGCCACCAAACAACAATCATCAGCACCATCCGCATCCACATCGATCAAACGAATGAACACGGACGAACGAAAACGATCGTCGCTGGCGGGGATGGCGACCCTCGCCCGTGTGATGACCAAGTTATCGAACAAGGTGGATGCCTCCCGCAATCGACTGCGAAATTCGTCTCGCAGTGCCGGTGCCCATGGCGAACAAATGCGACGAGCCGCTCTTTCCGCCCGTCGTACTCGTTCCTTTTTCAACGATCCTCAGGCCCGCCTCAAAGCGGTGCTTTCACCCGAAACGGCGCCATTTCTGAGTTCCCGCCTGAACCAACTCATGCCCACGCAAGTGTATCGATTACAAGACTTTGATTTCAATCTGAATAAAGTCCTCGAAGACGGAGAGTTCTATCAAACACACGAAGCCGTCTTTTCCAGACAACGCAGCAATCCACAATCACGGAAACATCCGTATCGAATCAAATTCATTCATCAAACCGTCATTGGACAGTCGGACGAAGATGAAGTGGCATTAGAACGAGCGGCCACCAAAATGATGACAGAAGGACTCTATTTGGCACATCTGTCACATCTCAATATTATCAAATTGCGGGGCGTCAATTCCGGTGGACTCTCCTCCTTACAGCACGAACAACCCGAAAATTTCTTTTTCTTGACAGATCGATTGGGAGAAACACTCCCCCAACGATTGGAAACTTGGAAAAAGTGGGCCACTGCTTTGGAAAAAATGGAACGACGGAGACGAAATCGGGCCAAGTACCCAGCTCCTCTGGTTCCCAAAACGGGAGAGAGTTCGGCGCAAACCATTCTACGAGACAAGTCCATACGCACGTATCCAGAAGACGTCATTGTCCTCAAAACAAATTATGCCTTGCAGATACTCCATGCACTGTCCTATTTGCACGAACGACGCATTGTTGTGCGAGAATTGAGACCGGAAGCCATTGGATTCTGTGCCTATCCACATCATCATACCGTACAACTCATTGATTTGACGAGTTGTCGGGAAATTCCAAAAGAACAAACCAGCATTCCTCCCGAACCAGATTGGCAATCGGCGTTGCGGCCCAATATGAGAACGCTCATCATGCCCGATGTGTCACATGCCACCAATGAGTCTTCCCGGTGCTTGTCGCCCGTGGCCGAAGACGACAACCACATGGAGGGATTTGAAATTATTCATAATCCCATTCAGACGGCTGATTTTACAATCACGACCATTGGTGGCGGCCAATACAGCCGAGGACTGGACGACAGCGCGTCTGTTGGACAGAGCGTCGACGGTTCTTCGCTGGCATCCATGTCTACTGCAGCACGGCATCTTAAAACCGTTACCGAAGAAGAATCGTCACCACAGCGAATAGTACTACTCACAAGCAGCAACAAACAATCCTCCGACACGTCCCTCCGGTCGAGTCTGAATGTTGAAGATCTCATGATGCAAGACGTCTCCATGATGTCTACGGATGAGCACGGTTCGCAGCGACGCTTGAGGACTGAAGAGAGTTCTGCCACAAAAGCACTACAAAGAGATCCTCCAAAACCAAACAACAACAACAAGAAGGAATCATTAGGTGGCACCGGAAGCGGAAACGAACGCCGAAAAAACATGAGACCCTCTTTTCTGACAGCAGAACGGCAATTCTCACTCCACAGCCTAGCGCCAGATACAACAACGTCGGACGAAGATTCGCAGCGACCAGACGACACTGAAAATTCAGAAAAACAAACAGATGGAGACAAGGTACCAGCTTCCGATTCCACGTTTATGAGTGCACTCGGCCATGCCACTTGGAACCCTTCGAGATTCGCAGCGGTGGAAGACGATGAATCCACGACAAATGACGAAGCCCGGTCATTGCCACCACGAGCAGCAGACTCCATGATGGATCATCATCATACAGAGGACAAGTCGTCAGGGTCAACCAACACTCACCACGATGGCAATGTTTTTGGAGTCAGAACAACCGTTATGGCAAGGAGATACATTGCACCCGAGCTGTTTGGAGGGATCAAAGGGGCAAAACAAGAAGGCTATGACACACAAGCAGACATATACTCGTGGGCCATGATCTTTACGGAGCTCTTGACAGAAAATCGACCCTACTCATCTCGACAACTCACCCGCGATTGGCATCGTGTTGTGGCGGGTAAATTACGACCCAACATTCAAAAGTACCACTATCCCAGAGTTGTCAAGGGTGTTGTTGAACAGGCTTGGCAAGCTCGTCCTGATAAACGTGGTACAGCCGAGCAACTCTCCAAATCCATGGAACGCATCTTGCTAATGCTTGAAGGACGAAGCAAACCGTGGGATAAATCCGCCAAAGAAAAGGAAGAGTTTCAGAGAGAAAAGAACACAACTGGTAATGCGCTAGATCTCCTCCGCAAGTCCAGTGCAGAAGACGTCGCAGTGAGGAACAAGGCACCGACACTTCCCGAACGTGCCTCAAAGTACAAGAGATGGATGGCAAGGGAGCCACAAATGTGGACTGATCTGTGGGATCCACGAAGCAAAAGGTCCCAAGGTGATGAAGAAGATATAATGGCGGAGATCCAAGGCGAGAAACAGGGCCTCTTCGCAAAGAAACTGAAACAAAAAGCTACCCCCGGAATCTAGCTGGGACTACGAAGAAGAAAGCAAGGTGCCATTCCCACAGGTTTTTAGTTTTTGTTGATACCGTAAAATATTGTAAATACTGCAGCAATAATAAGAGCCAAGCAATCAAATTCCTCTCAATCTGGAGCAAATTATCGTACTGATAGCTACGGCAGAACTGTGTCATTGGTGAAGTAGAAGTTCTACCCAGGTTATCGTTCTTGGAGGCAAGTGTGGAAGAGCATCCTTTGACTTGAGCATCCCATGGCAAGGCAACCCAATAGGCACTGTCAAGACCTTCGGGACACGACACTGCAGCCTATGCAACAGGGAGCAACTCGAGATACTGAAAAGATTCAGAGAATCGTCAGAAAAGCTGATCCATCCTGCAACGACATCTACCGAGCATGCCCACATAAACCACGATTTCATAAGTACCCCACTAGCACAAGCAATGATGATTCCCGTGGGGGGTGAAAAAGTCAAACAACCGAAAAGGGTGAAAGCCGTGTTTTAGGGATTTGGCAGTTTGTGAGTCTGTAGACTACTGTAAAACTTTTTGCTAAAATCGTATGATCCTTTTGACTTCTGCATTTGCTTTCAAAAAGAAACGGCTGTTTTCCAACGTTCAATCTTTCCGGGTCGAATTATTCATTCATCATCAGTCAGCACCAAAGACAACAGTTTCCTCTCACCAACGATGGCGCCTTCTTCCTCCTCGTCTCTTGTGGACACCCCGCGACCTTCGAACCCTCCAAGACGACGACGATCTTTGCGCTTGCAGAAGCTTGGCCGAGTCAGCTCCAATCCAAACAAAACAAGCGACAGTACTTCGAACGGTCAAGTTGCGAAGAAGGCTCAACGGCATCGCGAGCGTCAAGGCAAAGTCAAGGGTTGTGGCCGTCTCAAAAAATGGAATGGTCTTGCTTGGGTGATGTGTTCGAAGCGGAAGACGCCATCGCGTCTTGGTGGTCCGACGATTCGTTCAAAATCTGCGAGCCGACGTTCCATTCGCGAAGACGAGTTACAAGTGATGGAGGAAAGCAATAAAGAAAACGACGATACGCGTACATCTGATGAGGACTCTGACGTCCAGTTTCTGGGAGTTTCCAATCCCCATGACGACGGTTTCGAGAGTGATGTCCAGATCATTGAAAACCCGTCGAAGAAGCGACGCATCAAGAAAGCGGCCAAGACGACAGGTCAGCCAAATTCAAGTGAGGACGATGAAATCTGTCTGGTCGGCACCATAGGAACCAACGCACTCGTGGACTATCCACACCTGCGCGAAGACTGCGTAGTAGAAAAATTCGTTGTTGGAAAACATTCCAGCCACTGCAGCAAATGCTATTGTTACGTTTGTGATCTACCCGCCGACCAGTGCCAGCACTGGGACAGCGCTCATGATGGGCAGAAAGGTCATTGCCATGCCACTCGTGCAGACCCGAAGTGGCGCGCGGCCCGTGATGCTCGAGAGAAAGCTGCTTGAGTGGTGAGCTGTGGTGATGTGATTTGAACGGAACGAGACTCATCTCGAGAACACGCAAAAGTCCGATTCGATTCGATTCATCTCAAGGAGACGGACTGTCACTCCTGGCGAACCATGAAAGATTGCCGTACAACCGTCAACATTAACTTAGTCGTAGTAGAAACGATCTTGCATGTGAAAAGTCGCAATTTGTACAGTAGTCTACTTTTACCGTCGGAAGGTGTGTTCCAGTAGCTCGATCAATACTCTAGCACAAAGCAGCAAATCGACTGCGTAAATTATGGCTTTGCGGCATCATCGCGCTGTACAGTCGTACCAGTAGCTCCTCAGCTCTGCTTGCATTTGTCGTGAAAAGCAATTCTACAAATTACTAAATCATATCATATGTCCTAGCTAACTGTGGAAAAGGATATCAATGGATGATGAAATTTTAGCCTTCACAAGGACACCTGTCGCCACAACCACACATCGTTGAGCTGCAAGTGAAATCGTTGAACTGGATGTCACAGAAAGCATCCGGAAACACCCCAGAAATTTGGGTGTTGGATATGTTGAACTCTTTCAACATGACCAAGTTGTTGATCTCATCAGGTAACGACCCCACCAAAGAGTTCTGGTCCACGTTCAGCCGATCCAACTTTGAGCACAAACCCAGTTCACTTGGAACGGTTCCAGTGAGTCTGTTCTGGAACATCCATAATTCGTTCAAATTCGAAAGCAGACCAAGTTCAGTGTGGAGAGTTCCTGTTAGCAAGTTCTGATCCAAGGAAAGATGCCTGATCGCTGGTTGCAGACTCGTTGGTAGTGTTGAAGTGAGCTTGTTCATGTTCAATTTGAGGTCTGACAGAGATGAAAAGGCAGACAAATCTGGGATAGGGCCCGTCAACATATTGGCAAACAAAGTGATAGTTCGCAACGATGTGCCCATGGTACTGAGCTCGGTGGGGATACGCCCTCCAAGCGTGTTGTTCTCCATTGCCAGAACCACCAGCTCGGGGAAAGCTCCAACTTGCGTTGGAATTGATCCACTCAATGCATTTGAGTGCAATGACAAACGGTTCAAGGATTTCAGCTGCCCAATAGAAGAAGGTATGGTGCTCCCCAGTTGATTTCGATCCAGAAACAAATCTCGCAGCTCTGCGAGACTGCCCATTTCTTCGGGAAGTGATCCGACAAGAAGATTCTGGTCCACGTATAGGCGTTTTAACTTTGTAAGCGCACCAATCGATGGAGGCAACACCCCACTGATCTTATTCACTGACAAAACAAGTTCAGAAAGGTCTATCATGTTGCCGAGTTCAGCTGCCAAAGTACCATTCAGGGCATTCTCCTGGGCCGAGAACTGTGTGAGCCTGGTCAGAAGACCCAGCTGGCTTGGGATCGGACCTGAAAGTTGGTTTTCATCCAGAACAAACTTCGTCAAGTTCATCATGGTTCCAATGGTGGAAGGGATGGACCCTTTGAGCTTGTTCTCTGACAAATCCACGAACCCAACATTGGTCAACAGGGAAAGTTCCATGGGAAGGTATCCTTCCAGCCTGCTTCTTGCAAGCTTCACGGCTGTGATCAAACCATCAGCATAGTTGTCTTCGTCGCCTTCCAGACCATCGCACTCAATCTCTCGTTCACTCCACTTGCATTCATGATGATCAAAGGAAAGCCAGTGGCCACTGCTTGCCCAAGCCGCACCATTAGTCGCAAAGTAGAGAGTTGCCAGGGAAAATCGTTGCAGCAGACGAACATCCGAATACTTGATCAAGGATGGGTCTTCCAGCATCCAATTGAACGCTTCCACCGAATGCGATGGCGGCGAGGGGGCCACTGTTTCGTTTCCAGTTACTTCTAGCTGGGAAAGAGCAATCTCCTTGGCTGTTTCCTCGGGAAGCAGATTCAAAATATGCGTTTCGATATCTGTAACGGGTGCTCTGGTCGATAGAACCAGATCCGTCATTTCATCGCCGCCGTCGGAGCCTTGCTCGGAAGCTGGCGTGTCGCCCTTACCGCCTGCTGTCACCGCTATGACAATAATGACAATTACAATCACCAACAATGCCCCGAGGACCCCAGCCTTCGTTGAGGTGCTCATCTTCTTCATCTTCTTTCTGTCGGCGTCCAGAACAGCCAAAACACTATCTTCCGGTGGTCTCAGCATATTTTCTGCTGGCGAGGGTTCAGCACTGGAGACTTCCGCAGGCAAGGGAGCCCCCGGACGTTGCTGATTGGTACTGCGGGGCTGGCTTACACGGTACGCCCCAACCTGCATCGCTGTAGAAGGTTGAGTTGAGGCACTAGAATGTTGGGTTGTTTCAAGTTCATTGCTCGGGGCATGCTGGGATTCTTCCTTCAGATCATGCTTGCTTCCTTTCCCCGCACTGGCAACCAACGTGATATCTGTGGGTTCGGAAAGTCCAAACTTTTCTCGTCGCACATCGTTTCGACCAGCACCGCCACTCAAACCAGGTTGAGCCGTGGCACCAGGTCGGGACTCCGCTGCTGGGTTGTCGTCACGGTGGGATTCCATCAGATTTTGCTGGTCTCCGTTCCCCGCAATGGCAACCAACGTGACATCATCCGTGACTTCGGAAAGTCCAAACTTTTCTCGCCACCCATCGTTTCGATCGGTACCGCCACCCAAGCCATGTTGATCCGTGGGGCAGGGTTGGGTTTCCACTGCTGGGGTGTCTTGAGTGCCCCCAAGGGCGCCGGGCATGCCCCCCACAAAGGTCATTTGCAATTGCGTGTGATGCACAAAGGTATCCTGTACTTCGTCAGCGTCATCTTCGATAAGATCGAATTGCTGTGGCTGTTGGCGTTTGTTAGATGGGAGGGGCCGTGGGCTGCGACTACGACTACGACTGCTTCGATCACTGTGATTGCTGCCTGGGGCGAGACCGTATCCCTTGAGAGGCTCGACGCGGGTCATTTGAGATGGATTGGGCTGAGCGGAGAGACCCTTTGTAGCGCGATAGGCCAAAGGAGCCGTCGTCGGGGGTGCCACTACTTCATCGCTTGTGCTTGATCGCATAAAGGTGGTCGGGCAAGAAATGACAGAGCTGCTCAGATAGCTGTCATTGTTACTGTCCCGATTTGCTCCGCCAGTGTGGCTCGCTGACAGGACGGCGGGTGCCAATCGAGTCATTTCGGCGGGGGCTGCGTTGGAGAGTCCCTTGGTAGCACGATAAGCAAGCGGCGTGGGGGGAGGAGGAACGGAACTGGTAGTGTTTGAGCTTTCGTTGCTTGTAGTTCGCCTCGTGAATTGCGGGTCGGTCGTTCTAGCCCGTTGGTATGGGGCGGATGATCCTCCGGTAGTGGAAGACCGAGACAACGAAGGCTGGTCGGACTTCCCCCTGTGGTGCCGATTGGAAGTAGCGGCGCTGACGGTTGTGGAGCGAGCAAGCTGAGGCTGGTCAGATTGCATCCTGCGGTGCCGATTTCGGGTACTAGGGACGCTGGAAGCTGACTTCCTGGAATGGTCCGAATTGTCGTTGATACTTCCGTAGCTTGCTCCAAGCATGCGTTCCTGATCTTTGGGCTCCAATTTTGACTTTTGCGCTAAATCAGACTGCTGGTGTTTGCGCCGGGTCTGCCTGGTACTCATTGCCGGGGCAGCAGGGATATCATCATCAATGGCAAAGCCGCTTTTATGCTCTGGAACAGGGCTGACGCTACTTCCGCGCAAGACGTGAGGATTGAATGGATCCACTTCCAAGTCACCAATGTCTACCACCGGGCGTTTCAATGGGGGGGCATGGTTGCTGACTTGCAGATCAGGGACAGGGCTTCTCCCGCGAGAACCAGCGACGGGGCTTCTCGGGCGAGCACCAGGGGCCGCCCGAGGGCTCCCGGGCATTTCGCCCGTGGAAGCACGGTGCAAGGCTGGGCCTTTACGATTGACTTTCTCGCCTGGACGATTGACTTTCTCATCGGTACCACTCCGGCGCAAACCAGGACCAGCGCCAGGACGAATGCCTCGCTTCCCAGCCAGACCGCGCCGATTGGTGGAACCGGCTGTCGTGTGAGCCCTTCGAAGGCTAGGAGGAGCACCTGTCGCAGTTTGAGCACGTCGAAGACTAGGCATGATGGCTTGTGGGTTTCCAATCTCTATTCCTGATCCACCGCCCATAAAGGTCTCGTTGTTGCTGTAGCCACTGTAGCTATTGTTGTTGTTGTTGTTGTTGTTGTTATTATTGTAGCCGTTGCTGCTGCTAACTGTTCTGCTACTCGTCACGGGAGCGCTGGTGTTGCTCACGACGCTGTAGTTGTCGTCAAAGCTTTCGTAGAAACTGGAGGCACTGGCCCCAAGGTCTGCCGCAGCCTGGCTGTCAACGCTATGCGTGGAAGGGTTCGTGTAAGCGGTGGACGTCGTCATGACGCTCATGACGCTGTGTCCAGAATTGGCCGATGGAGCCGCAGATCTGCCAGAAGATCGGGCACGGCCAGCCCCATGGCGACGAGGCCTATTCTCGCGAACAAGACCCCGGCTCCTAGAAGAGTAGAGACCGGTGGGAGGAGGCACATACTCCATCTCTTGACCGATGCTAGCTTGTCGAGAATCATGTTTAGACTGCATATCCAAATCATAGGCCAGTGCCCGAAGGTCGCCAACCCCCAGGGAATTCTCTCTCTGGAACTCCGGCATCGTACTAGTATCGATGTGGCTGCTATACTCGGTGGTGTTGATAGGAGGCGCTTCGATCTGTGCTTGTACCGATGTGGCGCTGTGCCGCTGTGTCGAGAAAGATAACTAGGGCTTTATTGTCACGCCTCTCTGCTTCTTTGCACTGGTTCATTGAACCTTGCGTCATGGGACATGGGAGAAGCTCTCGGAGACCGGTCCACTTTTGAGTCTCGAGTGCAAGATTAGAATCATTTACTATGCGCTAAAGTGTAATAACTTTGAAGTGCTCCTTCACAAAGAAGATTTATTTGAACCTTGGGCTTTCTTGAAAGTTGCCAGGTTATAATTTTTGCTTCGACCATCTTAGAGTACCGTTTTTAGCTTCAAGTATCCTTTATGTTTTGTAGTCTACCGTACAGTCGTATGCTTGATTAATAATAGACACTTTGAAACCACCAGCTTCAGACTTTGAGTAGAGGAATAGTATGACAACTCTCCTTCAAGATGATAATGTCTCAATCTAGCGGTAGTCTGAGCCCAGTCTCCAGACGTTTGTATCTTGAAAACTAGTTCATCAGTGGGCGGTACAGTGTCGAGTGTTAAGTGTTTGCATACATTCATAAGTAACACGCATCAGTAAACAAGAATGAATCAATTCACCAAAATATAATACTCAGTAAAACATTTGAGCTCATTGCTCATTGCTCATTAAATTGTGAGACGCCTCCAATCCAACCAGTCTTGTAAATTTCATGTCATTCACACATTTTTGGATGGTACATCAACACAATTTTCCCTTGAATCGAATCTGACTAAGAACCGAAAATGGGATGTGAGTTGTTGACGTCCAATAATGTCCGTCCAATGCTTTCTGATTATTTGCCTGAGCCCCCAAATGTGCGAGATGATTGGTGCTATAATTTATCATCCTCCAATGATGTTTCAATTGCAACAAGTATGCATAGGATTAGTCAGAGAAATTTCCCGTGGCAGGCCAAGAATTGCTGCTAACTGCAAGTCCTGCCTCCAATACGTTAGGCCTTCAGGGGCCAAAGCAAAAGAGTGCATCAATGGCTATTTACTGCAGCGTCACAGAAATTAAGATTTGCTTACCTTGAGATCTGATCAACAATAGGTACTGGTTGAGAAGATAGGATTTTGAAGAAGGGCAAGGACAGCGTTACAGTAGCGGTGCCACCAAAAAATATCTCATATAATTGAGGTACCGGTACCAGTACACTAGCAACCTTGTCCGCCCTCTGCCAGCGAAGAATTTTACCATGCGTCTGAGCAGTCTGGAGACTATCTAAGTCACGCGCGATAGCCAACCCTGATGAATTGAATCGAATTGAATCGAATCGAACGAATCTTCCTGTAGACTGGTCCTGGTACCTGGTAGCGGTTCTCGAGCAAGGTACGTGCTACCGTACAGTATTTTGTAGCTGACGTACGGTATTTTGTAGCTGACATACCGCTGACATGGACGAAGGCTACTCGAGTAGCTCCGATAGTACCTGGGATATGGAAACAACAACGCACAGCTTTACCTAGAAAAGTTTGATCCACTTCCGTACACTGGCTGTTTCTTGGAATGTATTCTGCTAGGGGAGTGTAAGCAAGGCCAAGCTGGAAGAGAATTGTCCTCTCTGCACTCCGTCCCATCCCCCGTCTACCATGCTGCTCTAGACGTAGAAATTCTTGCCATCAAGCACAAACTGAAGCTACAATGATGTGAAGCAGGTGGTCCTGGCGAATGCTCTTTTCAGCCCATTGCACTCCTCAGTGGCATAATCGCGACGAGCACAGATCGAATGTTTGAATCGAATCGAATCATTCGATTCGATTGAGTCGAGTCGAGTGACTCGACTCAGTCCTGTGCCGAGTCGACATTGCGACTCGACAATGACAAAGCTTATCAAAGTTCACCGAATGCCGAAAGCCTCAAAAGCCCTTAAGGCATTTTTGATGCGATTGATTAACTAAATGACCTTACAATGACCGTTTTCTTTCAGTCCTGGAAGGCAACAGGTTTCAGCGAGGATCCACATACAAACTTCTACAAAGTGGCCGTAGTCGCGATAGTCCTGGTAAAGTCGTTGTTAAGTCGCGGTTCGCGACTATCGCGACTTTAATAGTCGTTCTATAGTCGCTGTGCGCGACTATCGCGACTTTTATAGTCGTTCTAAAGTCGCGATGCTTAACTAGTAAATAACACGGAGAAGTCGTTGTTAAGTCGCGGTGCGCGACTATCGCGACTTTAATAGTCGTTCTAAAGTCACGGTGCGCGACTATCGCGACTTTAATAGTCGTTCTAAAGTCGCGGTACGCGACTATCGCGACTTTTGCACTACCGCGACTTTGATGGATTCAGCCCAAATTCAGCCCTAAACCTGGGGCCTTCCTGTTACCGGTAGAATCGAATCGAATGAATCATGTTCGCGCTCAGCTCTCCCTTTGAGTTTTGAGTGCGTTGCTCAGACTTGTTCTTATCAGCACCTCTTCGGTTCGGAGTATGGTTCATTTTAGTGACGTCAGTAGCCCAAACCAAGTTCCGAAGAGCGTTGGTTCTTATCACTCTTCGGCCAACGTTAAATTAACTCTTTCAGTTTCGAAGGTGTGCGTTCGCTAGAGGCAACACGCCAGTACTAAGCTTATTAATATCTACATTCATTATAAAAGTCTTATACTACTAGCCTCTACTTTGCATGCCATTGCTCGCTTTCATTATTTTCTTGCACGATCATCCACCCCTTTCATTGGAATTTTCATCAAAATGTGAGGGTCGATGATAGGGACAGAAACTAATGACTGACTTGCCTCCTCGGAATCAAAACCG
>CAICTM010001813.1:0-22282 GCA_903772945.1 Seminavis robusta
CACAGAACCTAGTCCTGAATTTCGACTGTTCTTTGCTTAAGCCTGGCCCCGGCTGGCTTCCGTAGATAATTTCCCTACTCTAAACCCCCCCTATATACTAATACCGTATGGATTAGACAGAGTGGGATGGCTCTGCTTCGCGCTTAAGCTCGCAGAGCTGCGGAAGGTGTGAGTGAGGCGAACAAGCGGAATAGCTGAAGTGCATGAACGGGTGCAGCCAACCATCCATCAACCCCCAGAACACCAACCACACTACGGAGCCATTCAAAGTTGAAACAAGCATCTACTACCATTAGTTTGCTAGCAACCAGGAGGAGCTAGTTAGTCAGAAGCTCAGCAAAATGCGTACAGCGGATCACAGTACACGAGAGACTGGATGGCCTCAACGGAACCATCAGCTCCAAACAGAATGTCAACAATGACTTCAGTGAAGGCAACCTCATTGTCTTCAAATGAATACAACACTGTTTGATTGGATCCTGTCAGACTGATCCATCCATCACCAAAGGAGAAACCATCACCCCAGCTGTCTGAAACTATTAATTTGAAAGCTGTGCCAGGAGTGATGGGAAGGATATAAGAGTACAGTGAAACTGGGAGTTCTAGTGGGCCGCTGGATTGCTCCAGAGTGACCCATGCATCACTCGTGTTTGTTTTTTGCTGCCAGACCCACTCTGTATGGTTTTGATACCAATCTGTTCGGATGTTGAGCACAACTGTTTTCAAATCATCATCATGGGGAAATCTCCCAGGGAAGTCCAAACTATTTTGCAGGTCAGCACATGAGGATACTAGTGTCACATTGGCAGAACAGTCACACCACAAAAAGGAACAGAGGTGATCAGGAACAGTTCCAGAGAACTGATTCCCTTCCAGTCTCAACCCCATGGAACCAGTCAGCTCTTGTGGCAGTGTTCCTGTCAGGCTGTTGTTCTGGAGATGACACCTCCACAAAGCAGTCAAGGAACCAAGAGAGCTGGGAATTGTACCATTCAGATTGTTTCCAGCAAGGTCCATCGCTCCTAAGGAGGCGAGAAGTCCAATATCATTTGACAGAGTCCCACTGAAGGAATTACTCGATAGGGAAAGCCACACCAAATTTGTCAGTAACAAGATCTCTTCAGGAAGTTCTCCTGTCAACTGGTTGAATTCCAAATAGATCTCTTCCAGAGAAGTCGACAACCCCAACTCTGAAGGGACTTGGCCAGTAAAACTGTTTAGAGATAAATCAAGAAAGAACAACGTTGTCATATTGGAGAGCTCTGCAGGAATTTGGCCAGTCAAATCATTGGAAAACACCGAAAGGATACTCAAAGAGGTCAACAGTCCCAACTCTGAAGGTAGTTGGCCGGTGAAATAATTCTCGGTAAGCCGCAACTCTTCGGTCAATGAGGTCAACTGCCCAAGCTCCGTGGGAATTTGACCTGACAACCGATTGGTATGCAGTTCCAAATCTGCCAGATTGGTCAAGAGTCCCATCACTGTTGGCATTTCGCCGGATAGCTGATTCTCAAACAAATACAGCAAAGTCAGAGAAGTCAAGAGTCCGAGCTCTGTTGGAATTTCACCAGAGAATAGGTTTGCACGCAACTTCAGAGTTTCCAGAAGATCCAATTGTGCAATCTCTGTTGGAACTTTGCCTGTCAAGAGATTTTCTTCAAAGTCCAGCCATTTCAATGTCGTCATTTCAAATAATTCAGTTGGGATCAAAGCTGAAACTGATCCGCTGATCTTGTTCCAGCCCAAAGCAAGGTCTGACAATGAAGTAAGAAGTGTGATCTCAGGTGGGACAAATGGTGCAAGGCCAGCAAGCTGCAGATCCTCAAGGTGAAGGTTCGTGACTTCCCCCTGCTCATTGCAAGACGGTACAAAATACTCGTCAGACCAGCGAAAAAATTCTCCTTCCCAGTAAGCACCAAATCCACTGGAAAACCATAAGCACTCTTCCCTTGAGTCATCCAACCACTCTGCTCGGATGGGTTCATACCAATGCTCTCCCTCAAAGGCATAGAAAAAGGTAGCCAGAGAAAATAGTGTGTTTTCCTCCATTCTGGTAAGTAGGTGATGTTTCGGTGCCTTGACAGCCATTGCTGGGCTTTCCACTGGGGCGTCCCAAAGGTACGAAGGTTTTCCATAGTGTAGTTTGGGAGATTGGTCAACAGCAAATCAAGAGACCCAGATGGTGCTAAAGAGGGTGCACCCGATGGTTCCGTGGAACGGTAGACAATAGGCATCCCGGTCAATTCGCCTGTCACAATTTTGGTCTTATTTCCTCTGAGGATCACTCCAAGGACGATCCCAACAATGATGCATGCAGGGATTGCTAGGCAGCAAGCGCATCCAAGCCATAGATTCTTTGCTTGATGGTTTCCTTGTTGTTCGTGAGGGGAAACCTTAACTGGCAGTGCCTCTTGTCGCGGTGGACGAACACTGTTAACTGGGCGTGCTTCCACGAGCCCTCCACCCTGACCATCATAAACGGGAGCAAGAGAACCACTGGAAATTGCATTCGGGTAATGATTGCTCCATGTAATGGACCCGCATCGGTTACTTTCTGTGAAATCTGGCCCGGCAGCTGCATACGCCCCTGGATTCGACTCTCTCTGTACAGCGCTACCTCTTTGCAGCCCAGGAGACTCTGTCGGTTCCGGTACGTGTGCGTGTGATGGCCTGCTCTCAATATCCCATTCCTGTATAATTCGGCTTTCTTGCTGGTCTTCCTCTTGGACTCCCTGTTCTGACCCATTATTGGCGGCTGCTGCTGCTGCTCCGCCTTTTCGTGGAGAATTGTCTCGAGATCGGGGGCATTCCTTCTCTTTCCCACCAGCAAAGAAATCAAGATGGCCATTAGGATTGCCTTGTGTCTTTCGATACTCATAATTCTGTTTCCTTGACTTCTCATCACAATCGGCCAATAAAGTTGTATGGATGAGTGTGACGGCTTCTGATGGTGATGCCGGAGCCGAATGCGAGATTCTAGCCTCGCCACTAGCTGCAGCATAAACTTGTCCGGTATCGTCTCCTGCTTCTCGAGTTCCAGAAGGACTGCCATCTGTATTTCGATACTCAAAATTCTGTTTCCTTGACTTCTCATCACAATCAGCCAATAAAGTTGTATGCATTAGTGTGACAGCTTCTGATGGTGATGCTGGGGCCGAATGCGAGATTCTAGCCGCGCCACTAGCTGCAGCATGAACTTGTCCGGTATCTTCTCCTTCTTCTCGAGTTCCAGAAGGACTGCCGTCTGCTTTTCGATACTCATACTTCTGTTTCCTTGACTTCTCATCACAATCGGCCAACAAAGTTGTATGCATGAGCGTGGCGGCTTCTGATGGTGATGCTGGAGCCGAATGCGAGATTCTAGCCGTGCCACTAGCTGCGGCATGAACTTGTTCGGTACCTTCTCCTGCTTCTCGAGTTCCAGAAGGATTGCCTTCAGTCTCCTGATCTCTCGTTTGTTTTCTACTTTCTTCTGAGCCACTTGCGAGTTGGATGCAATCCGCATCTAGTGGTAGTTCGTCAGGGGAATGAGCTTCTGCAGATCCTTCTCTTGTAGCCGGCAGCTCGGGTCCAACAGTATTTTCTTCTTGAGTTCCAGGATCTGCAGTATTTCTCTCCCCTGCTCCTTGATTGCAGTCTTTGCCGTTGCTACTCTCCATCTTCTTCTTGATAGACTACCTGGTACATACAATCATGCAGGGATAAACCTGGAAATTGTAATCCGGTTCGGTACAGTCGTACCATGTACCATGTGCCGCGATCATGCTCCGAGAGTTAGTTGCCTCCAAGTCGCAAACCGCGTGCAGTAGATGGGTAACTGAGGTAAACATGGGGTTATGGCTACCGTATGTATTACTCTAAATATTTTTTTGCAATAATAATTATATATACCACATCTACCTCAACTCCATGATGTACCGGTACGATGGGACACGTACCGGTACGCTGTTCCCGCGACAGGCTATTTTAATAGTAGGGTCACCTTTTGTGGAAATGCAGAACGTTAACCGAATGCAACAATTTGCTCTGGGTCCCGGATTAACGGTTTTCTTCTAGGAAACCTCTCCCTCATTTTTCTCTCATTTTTGCATTTTGGCACCTCTCTCCTTGGCAAATGGCGTCCTTCACCGAAGCAACTCCGTTGCTTGCTTCACTCCACAGCACTGGAGAGGAGAAGAAAGAGGACAATGACAACGATCTAATGATTGATATCCCGCGCCGCAGCGGCGGTAGCAGCACCAGCGTCCTGGATCGCCTCTCTTTCTTGTCCAACCGAGCAGATGATGTGGACTTTCCGAATGTCCCTCCCTTTTCTATTCTGGTCGAAGTGATTGGAGCGAGGAACCTCCATATTGGAGATATGGACAGCAGTTTCATGGAAACATACTGTGTGGTGCAATACGGAACCCGGACGGTCCATCGCACACTTCCCTACCGTGGGAATACAGCCGATCAAACCGGCTCCAGGGCCAAACGCTTTGGTCAAGCACTCAAACAAATGGTGGTGGATCGGTATTACAGTGACAAGGACGACGGCAGGCAAGAAAAAGCCACTACTCTGTTGAATCCTATATGGACCATTCAGCACGATGCTCTGTTCAGTATTGATGTCACGCCACGCGACATGGCCAATCACAGAGCTTTGGTCATGAACCTGTGGGCAAGACCCTTGCAAGGCAGCAACAACACGACGCCGACCAGCAAGCGATCGATACAGCAACAACTACCTACATTTATTGGAAAAATTCGAATACCCGTTCAGGATCTACTGGGTCAATGTCATGAGCAACGAGTCGAGCTACCATTGGTGGATGATTTTGACCGAGCAGTTGTGGTTGACGGAGATGACAAGTCATTACTCGCATTTCGCTGTCGGATCGCTTCTCCGGCCGATCTAGAACTTACACGATTTTGGAACGGACCCACAACGACCACGCCACGAACAACATTTGTCAATACACAACGAGTCGTCAACGACAATCTATGGACCCAGGCAAAAGTCATGGAAGAGACGACGAGCCAAAAGGCCGTTCTGGTGACTGAGCTCCCCGAGGACCATATCCAGGGAGCCTTTCTCTCCACAGCAGTTGCCGGGGCCATGACACGGCCGGATGGCAGGGTCTGTGTCAAGCCCTGTCCGGATCCTCTATGGGCAAGGCATCAACAAAAGAAACCACCGGCGTCACCCTCCTCTTCTATCCGTGCGTCGTTGTCGCCCTCCTCTGCCTCCCAAATGTACCTGACTCCCAAAGAACTGAAACTAGAAACTCACAAACCATCTCGGCAGTGGGTTCAGGGGGGATCCAGGGAAGGATCGCTGGGGCGATTATATGTAGAAATACTGTCCTGTCATGATTTGCCGAATGTCGATCGTGGAGAGACTCTAGGGAACAAGACGGATGCCTTTTGTTCCTTGGTGTACGGAGATACCATGGTCCAAACAGATTTGATTGATGATGAACTATCACCGCATTGGATGCCTTGGACACAACGAGCCTTTGTCTTGAACATGTCCGAGGGATGGCCCAATCCGTACGGGCAATTGTTGTATATTGGAGTCTTTGGCTACAAGCGCAAGCCAATACGGAGACACCGACCCATTGGTAGAATCGAGATTCATCCTCTGCATTTTCAGCGGGACACTCTGTACGAACTAGAATACAACCTCTACAAGGACTCTCACAAGGCACATCGCAGAGCCCAAGGAACAGTTCGGATCCGACTTCGAATCGAAATGGATGACGAACGAGCAGCCTTTTTGGCAAGCTTCAAGTCGGCACTCAATCCACTCAAGCCCAGGATACACATCAATGTCAACACCAAGAAAAGTTGGGCCGTGGCGCAATTCACAGCCAGGGGTGAATACAACGATGAAGAAAAGTTCCAGCTGGGTGTGCTGCAGGGGTACATTGATGAGATCATCCAGGGCTACTTGAGTCGACTGATTTACGCTCTTCGAGATGGAAGTCACTCTCTGATCTTTTGGCAAGCCCACAATCAGCTACATCTGTCGATCCCGGGTGGTGTCGTCGTCTTTCCGTTGTACTCGCTTCTCACATTTGTCATGGGCTTACTGGTGGTGGAGCATCCACAGTACATTCTTGGTATTCTATGCTTCGCAGCCAGCCTGTTTCTATTCGCCCAAATGGAGCACCGTAACCGAAATCCATCGCCTTGGAAAAGATGCAATTCCTTTGGGCACTACGTGAGGATTCTTTTAAATCAACAACCCATTCGTTTCGAACGCATAGAAGCAAACCAGGGATGGGAAGAAACACAAGCACAAGAATCAGCTTTCAGAGCACGGGTTGAAAGCGAACGAGAGTTCTTTCAAAAGAAGGAAGCAGTTGAGAAAGAATTGGAAAAACTGGAGCACTCGGCTCACATTGATACCAAATCAACCGATCTGATTCAGCTGGAGCTCCTTGTGGTGCTCGGAAAAGTACAAGGGATTATCGGGAGTAAGTGGTTGAAGATATGGTCTGCTGTCGCCTCCGGTGGGCTCTGCTCTCACTAAATCCAATCAGATATATGTCGCTTGCTAAGATTTGCAGATACCATCATCACATGGGAAGAGAGTGACTTATCATTCCTTCTCACTGTAGCGCTTTTTGTCACTGGATCAACTATACTATTCCTGCCTTGGGCCTTTCTTCTCAAATGGACAGGTCGAATCCTGGTCATAGTACTATTCGGTCCGCAGAATCATCTGATCCATGTATTGTATATTCAGAAGAGAACCAACGACGAACAGAAACTACGGAATCTCTTCAGGCATCGGATCCATCAGGTTAGATGTCATCTAGAAGAGATTACAAGGCTTAAGGTTTTTCGTCAGAGTGTCTTTGGAAAATACTCTATTGCTGTCCCCTCCATCCTTTGGACGCCTCACCGCGACTATCCAAATCCCACCTCAACTGCCAAGTACCAAGGCACACGAATGCAGGACAATTTACCTGGTAAAGAAAAGATCAAAGGCGCGGCCATTGGGCAGTTCATCGTTGGGAAGATGATCCCGCGACCTTTGGGAGCGATGAAGGAATGCCGTAACTACTCTATGCAGCAGAAGGAGACAATCGAAAGCATCTTAGCTATGCCCGAAGCAAACATAGAAGGCCCAGAACAAACTAAGTCACCCGCGTGTTCTCCGCTAAACCAGATAGGACGTGAATCGAGTGCTTTCCTGGATGCCGGCTTTGAGGTCGCTGAACTGTTTGACGAAGAGGCACAATACGTAAAGAACGTGTTCAAACCAACCCCCCAGGAAAGCCTTCGCGAGCTTGGGGTAGAGATACGAGAAGAAGCGACAATGTCCAAAATGTTTCTTCCGGCTTTTCGGTCAGTGCATGACTTTGACGAGTTTGACCAAGACGACGAAAACAGTTCCTCATCCGAAGAGGAAAGCATCTGTGGTGACAAAGAATCTGCCAATGCCGTAACATCGTGGAAGAATGCGAGTCTGAGTCCAAGACAACACGTGGTTGTTGCCCGGCCAACAAGAGCTCGCCGACAAAGTGTCGTGGAGCCTGGTGTGGAGGTCACGGAGGAAGAAAGCGCCAGCATAGACAAGGCTGTAGACAAACAATCTGCAAATGTAGAAACGGCGAAGACGCTCGACCTGCTGCAACCTGCAACTGCTTCCATATCAAAAGAGGTTCGTCGCCAGAGTGTCGTCGAGCTGGGCGTGGAGGTCACAGAGGAATTTACTGAAGAGGCGGCTTTTGCGCAGCAATCTTGGAACCAATTCTCCCCCAGCGACCTCGTGTTCCCCGACTTATTGGCTTCCGCGGCGGAGGTCGAGCATACCAACGAGACTTTAGCGCTGTCTCCGTGCCGACGAGAGCAGGGGTTGAAGATTGAGATCCCGCTATCCGAAAAGAACGACGAAGAGGACCCCTTTCGATCGTCTCAGTCGATTCCGACTTCTTCTTCGAGTGCACGAAAGTTGCCCAGGCAACAAAGTGACGGTGACATCAAGGTTGACGAGCAATGCGAGCAATTGACTCTTTTGTCGATTGTGCCGATACCCACAATTTGGAGTGACCAGATCAATGGGAATGATGATGCAACATCGGCTGGCGAAGGTGAAGCTGAGGACATCTTGATGCCACTGCCTGCGGTTGATAGCCCAATCCAACCGAGTGGTACTATTGTCCCTCCTCCACAACACCGGTCGCGCAAGTCAACCTTTCTTGAAGTACCTCCACCACAGCCTCCCAAAAGCTCTTCAGTCGAGCAATCCTCAACACAGGTTCCTATCGGCAGTGCTCTAAGGACGTCGGTCTCAATGGATGAGGGTGAATCTCAGGGGATTGATACGGTTGAAAGCGACGATCGCGGATTCGAAATTGTCGCCGAATGGGTCTCAGAAGATAAGTAACACTGCGAATACAAGTAGAATGCTTCGATTCAACCAAGCTTCCACAGATAACTTCCCTACTCTAGACTCCCTATAGCTAGCTACAAGTACTGTAGTTCTGTTTCCGGTATGATGAAATGTACGATTGGCGGCCAAGCTTCCCACGCAGCCGGTACGATATAGGGAGTGCAGAGATTTTACAGGGAAAGGCGAGTTGGGCTTTGCACAAAAGAGTGCGAAAGATGTGGTTTCTGTCTCCGTTTCAAGCGGGAAAGAAAAGGAGGGAAGCCAATGAATGAAGCAACGCATGCACTTGAGCCGAGTCGTTTCAGTTTCGCCTGTCTTGAATTCTAAATCGAATCCAATTCCAATCAAATGGATTTCAAAACTGTGCAAAATGCGCTTCAAAAGGAACTACTAAAGCGCTTCGCTTCTCATCCTGTCATTCTTTCGCCAGTGTTGACTAGTCAGATATTGATGCATTCTCATGGTGTCAGAGATTCCACTGTTGACCACACCACCCACGATGACGACACGAACAATGGAGGCCCCAGTCGACTCTGTTTTCCCTCGTCGTACCCCCTTTGTGATGGAGGTTCCCCGGCCTGATGTTGAATCCATGAGCCTTGCCAAGCTAATTTCCAAGAAGGAAGAGATAAAGTCGTTGCTCATAGAATACGATAGGTGGTTCTACGAACAGCACCGTCGAAAGCCCCGAAAACCTGAAAAGGAACGGATACGACCTTACTACGAGTACTACCATGCGACAAAGAAACGAATTGCAGCATTGGACAAATGTGGCGGCTTGGATGGAAGTTGGGTGGTCGTCGTCAGTAGCGGGTCCTCGTACGTTCCTGGAACGAATGTTCCGCAGCGGCGTCGGTATGACATTTTGGCCGAACTGGACGACCTTTCGCAACTCAAAGCAGAGTTGTGCTTGTTGCGTTCCTCGCTGCGAGTGTTTGAGAAGGATTTCGTCAAGACTCATGGGCGGCAAGTGTCCACGCCTTCGGACATTAAACCAAAACAAAAAGAGTACGCGAGATACAAGAAGGTGGCGAAAATGATCAAGATGATGGAGGCGCCCTAGAGCGGAAGGATGACAGATGATCTAGTTTGTACCTTTTCAAAACCTTGCAAGAGTGTGCGTGGCAGCTAGCCTGGACGTCAAGGAAACGAGCTACTAGTGCTGCGACGTTGATGTGACCCAATAACTCTACTTAGATAGAAACACCCACTGTGTGAAGCCGTGCATTGTTTGCTGCGTCTTTCCTAGCCGTACTAGTAACAAGCAAGTATGGTAAGGCATTGGCTTCTCGACGAAGCATTCTCCCTTGCCTCTGCTTCACCGCGTCGAAATTAAAGAATTTCCCCCGCCTTCCACACTTATGCATACCAGTTGCAAACAACTTGTTCCTTTTGTTTGGAAATGATATGATGTACATGTAGCTTCTCAACATGAATGCACCAACTCATGTTCTCCTCTGTCCCAGCAAAGGAGCACGACTCACATGGCAGGATGCTCTAAAGTCTCTGAACAAGCATCTTCAGAAACTGGGCACCAACCAATCCCTACGATACACCATCATGGAGCACCTCAAAGCATGGGGAAGTAGGAAGCAACCTCCACTGGGTCCTCTCAGAAGCGACATCAGAGCAGCCCTAGCGGAGCAAACCGAAATAGGATGGTACAGCTTCATGATGGGGCGCATAAGCCACAAATTCACCCAGCTACAGGACACCCACTACAAATCAATGAAAAGCCGCCGCAATGGGTTCAGGTGGACCACCGCAGTTGTCCGGAAGCTTCTCAATGTCGCTTGGGATATGTGGGAGCACTGCAACCCCAGAATTTGACCCCGCCCTCCGCAACACCCTCAACGAAGAAATAAGGTCCCAGTGGTCCCTCGGCGCCGCCAGTCTTCAACCGGAAGACAGACACTTATTTCAACATGGCCTAGACTCCCAACTGGAGCTCACCACAACAGAAAAACAACAATGGTTAGCCAGTGTGGAAGGAGCCCGAGCTGCAGCTGCAGCTGATCAAGTACAACCACGGAACGACCAGAGTTACAAACGCAACCTGATGGAACGCTGGATAATCCGTGGCCCACCGGCCCCATGACCACACAACAACAGAAACAACAAAAAACAACGGGGACAATATCGTCCCCAGTAAACCCACAAAACAATCTACATGTCAAGACGATTCATGCTTACACAATACCTCTTTATACCCGCAAACGGTTACAGGATGGCCCTAGCAAGAGGCCATCACATACCGTTTTCAAATCTAATTATAGAACTTAAAATCCCTCGGGGGACTTCGTAATTCCTAAGTTAATGAATGTGGCAAAAAAGCAACGCTTTCCTGGTATCAGCGTGGAAAGTTTCTACCAGCGTGGAAGTTCTATGAATTAAGAATGGCTTGTGGTCGCGCGTGTTTGAGAGATAAATCTATTTAGGGCTCAAGGGAACCATCGCATGTTTGAATAGATAAACAAATGACGTTTTCCGAACTGGCTGTGTACTGAGTACTGTACAGCACAGTCAACCCAGCCGGCTATTATGTAGATTTATACAGCGTACAGTACCTGGTACCTGTACCGCTATTACATGTAATAGTTAGAGGAAGAGGGCTACGCTGCACGGCCACTTTACGGCTTTACGGCAACGATGTTGCCGGGGCTTTCCCTTGTCACGCAAGCGATAATTCCAACGTGTATACAGGTGGTGGAGCCCATTTCCATGATGGCCAAAATGATCCAATGATGCCCACGGCAACCTTAGACTACTAGTACAAGAGAGGTTGAGAGGACCACATCACACAAGTTTCACAACACCTCTCTCTGCTGCTTGTTCCACCCACCATGTTGTCCCTGGCCATCATTCTCTTGCTATCGGTGGTCGATCTGGGCCAAGCTCGTCCTCCAGGACTCTTTAGTGTACGCGCATCATCGGCAACGCTGCCACACCAAAACTATACTGTTACTACTACCGGTACTTCCACCAGTAGTACCACAACTGGCAAACGACCGCTTCGAATTTGCATTCTTTGGGAGCCGAGTCCCCTGACATATCTGAGTGGTCAAGCCGGACGCTTTCATGCATTGGTGCAGCATTTGGCAAACTCTGATGAGTACAGAGTCCCAATAACGGACGCAACAACAGCTGCCGACACTACTGGTACCACTTATCCATACTTGCACTTGGTGACGGCCGAAAAGGCCCACCCCAATCCACCCAAGTGTTTCCAACCCAAAGACGAAGGCAAGCAGGCCGCCACAACGTCACCTACCATACCGGTGCACTACAGCCAAGGGGTGGTCCTTCCCAATTATGCCGGGTTGACGGTCTGTGCCGATTGGACCGCCAAAGTCCTTCGCTTGCTTTTTCCGTTTGGCAGAGGAAAAGACAGTCAGTTTGATCTGATGCATGTCACCACTCCCGGGTTTTTGATATTCCCCGTTCTAGTCGCCAGAGTGCTCTATCAGGTTCCCTTGGTGATTAGTTATCACACACATTTACCAGTGTACATGAGATCCTACTTTCCCATGATTCCACGCTTGGCCGAGTGGTGTGCCTGGGCCATTATTCGCTTTGGACACTCCTTTGCCGATATGACGCTACTGACAAGTCCACAAATTGCACAAGAATTTAGAGATCACAACATTGACCGTTGCCGTGTCTGGCCCAAGGGAATTGATACCGAACGGTTTCATCCCAGATTCAAGAGTGCGGCCATGAGAAAGCGCATGATAGCAGGAGGACGTGAGGATTGTTTTCTCCTGGTCTATATTGGTCGATTGGCACGAGAAAAGAGGTTGGAGGAGTTGAAAACATTGCTCTCCAAACTCAATGGTGACGATTTGGCAGATCATCCCGACAAGGCTCCGTATCGGTTGTGCATTGTAGGGTCGGGTCCCACCGAGCAACAGCTCCGAGCACACTTTGAGGGTACTCCCACAACATTCCTAGGTCGCTTGGATGGAGAGGAACTCAGTCAAGCGTTTGCGTCAGGGGATGTCTTTGTCATGCCCAGTGATTCCGAAACTCTGGGATTTGTCGTCCTGGAAAGCATGGCATCGGGAGTGCCGTGTGTGGCGGCCAAAGCCGGTGGTTTACTGGACATTATCCAGCACAATCAAACAGGGCTGTTTGCACAGACTGGCAATATTGCAGAGTTTGCTGCTTGTGTCAAGGAGCTGCAGTACAATCCAGAGTGCCGCAAGAGGCTGTCGGAAGTTGGCCGGCAGGAAACACAAAAGTGGAGTTGGGATGCCTCGATGAAGCATGTCCAAGAAGACCTCTACCAGGAGGCAATCCGGAACTTTTCGCAGCGGCCAATGCAGCGTTTCCTGCGCTGGTTGCGAATCAAACAATAGAATGTTCATAAATAGTGATATATTATATATAGAATATGTAAGCTTCATTAGTATAGTAAGGTTTGCTATGAAAATACATTTACGTCCATACACTTTACATCAAGTAGTGTCATTGTTGTCATTAGCTGGTGTATGGGCGTTGTCTCTCTCACTTTCAATAAGATGGCATTTCACGTTGACGGCGGGTTCCGCAGCCCCCACAATGGGGCAAGCGACTCTTGTTGCGACCAAACTGACAAACAGTGCAGGTCCACAACTTTGGATCGGCACACATGCCGCAGAAGAAGTAGTCTGGATCATTCTCTTCGGCACAAATACCGCAGGCCCAAGGCTTCTCACCGGCAACAGCCGGAGGCATTCTGCCACTTTGGATGGTGCTGCTAACGGCACCGACACAAGTGATGCCAATCATGTTCGTGTCAAAGACAGTGCTGCTGGCAGCGGTCGAAGTGGTTGCGACACTGCTTCGTTTGGAAACAGACAGTTCGAGGCGAGCGTCGGGCTGGGTCTGGATGCCATCATTGTTGTCTTGACTTCTGATATCGTCATCCTCGTCTGGCATTTCCTGCACACCATTCATGGGAGCCGACCGTCTTCCAGCAAGTGGCTCATTCATGCTCCAAGAACACTTGCTGCCCCGGAGGGATTCCGATCTTCTGCTGGAGTACTCCATCAGGCCCCTAATGTCCTCGGAAGCAAGTGAGGCGCTGCTGTCACTGCAATCACTCATGGCACTCATGGCAGACGAAGCACTGGTGGACTGCGTCATGAAGCTCGAACTGGCCAAGCCCGAGAAGCTGTGCCTGGACTTGGTCACCGGCTCGTTCTCTTGCGGCATCGAAGGGGTCAAGCCCGAGAAGCTGTGTCTGGACTTGGTCACCGGCTCGTTCTCTTTCGGCACCAGTGGCTTCACTGCCAACGCCTTGATTTCCTCCTTGGAAGAACGCCTCCTGGAAAGGGTAAAGGACAGAGTGCGATGGTTGGGGACAGTCGGCGACTCTGGCTCGGAGGGAGTCTCTGCTGTGTAGTCCGACTGGTAGTTGACCAGCTCGGGCATGTCACTACCCTCCGTTCCCTCCTCTTTCTTTGAGTCTGACGTCTTGAGTATCGACCGGGTCCTCTTGGGAGTCAACGTGTCCACCATGGTCCTCTTGGGAGTCGATGTCTCAATGGCCGCCACCTTCCGGAGGGTCCTCCGGGGCGAGGGCGGCCTCTTGTTGATCTTGTTGTCCATGAGAGACCTCAAGTCATTGGCAGACCGATGACGTCTCATGGTTGGCCTACTAGGCGAAGGGTCCCGCTTGCTGTTGTACAAGTATAGCGAGTCCGTAGTACAACCGACCTTGGACTTTGTGGACGTATCTTGCATAAGAGCCCGGAGATCACCTGCGGACCGGTGGCGCCGGAGCTGCGGGATCACGGGGGCAACATCTCGTCGTTCTTGCTTTTTCTTGTTGTCTGCTGCCGTTTTCTTGTCACGCTTCTTTTCCTTTTTGGATGACCTGCGACGGGGTCGTCGTGTCTTCTTCTTGTCGTCGTTGTCGTCAGACTTGGGGGCACAGGAACGAGGCAGGAGCATGAGACTGTTGGCCGAGTTTCGACGCCGCAACCGCAACGGTGCTCGTGGACGGTTGTGCATCATGAGGTCGCTCGAAGAACGACGACGGCGAATCACCGGCGGCTCCTCCCGGGACGAAGAACGAGCTGGTGGTTTGGGCTTGGCGTCGACGACTGGACAATCGCTCGAACACATGGAGGAACTGCGGCAGGGAGGCCTGGGATGCAGATCCCTGTCACTGCAATCGTTCATAAGGGCGAACAAACCTGTGCTTGTTTCCTTGTGAAAGGGAAACTTCATGTCATGGACCAACTGGGGTGCGGCGTGAAAGGTAGCAAAGGTCGCCATTTTCAAGAAACAATGCTGGGTTGATTCTTGTTCTAGCTAGCCTGTTAGATTGACGATGAGAGAGGAACTCTAGAATTGTGGGTGGGTGAACAAGCAAGGAGCAAATCCAGAGGAGGCAAAGGCGAAGATTGAGTTCAACGATTTCTGGAGGAGTTCTTTTCTCTCACACCGGTACAATAAACCATTAAGGGCTCGTACACCACGTCCGATTACTGTTCGGAAAGCTACTGGACAGCCCTTTTGCCACGTTGCTTGTAAATGTGTTTTGATTATGGATGATGAGTGACTTGAATGACTTCTAAAAACCTTGCTTCGAGTATTCGACTTATGAGTTGTGCCTGTACTGCTGATATTTATTGAGATTGATGTTTTGATTACTGGCATAAGACTTCTTGTATTGCCCCAGCTTTGAGACACTTGTGGATCTCGATCGTAAAAGTTTTCTCAAAAGCACTCGAACAACCAATCATGTGGTACTAGCTAGCTAGCTAGAAGTACTAGTACCGGTAGCTTGGGCTGGGATTTGCCTCGGAGCTGGGATGAAGCAATTTCAGAAATCCCAACATTTGCAATTGACTATTGATGAAGAGATCATGCGGGGCTTTCTTATTGTTGCTTGTAAGTGGTGTCTTTGGAGTAATCTAGTATCATTGTTTGCTTTCTTTCCACTCCTTTCTAGCGTTGAGTCAGTCAGTCCCAATAAGCAACCCGGAAGCTCTATCATCAGGCAAGCAAAGACAGCAGAGATACTGCTTGCTTTCAGAAATTGTAGGTACCGTATCAACCATGACTGATCTCTGCATTGGGATTTGTACGGCAGCTACCTACGGTTTCTCAGCCCGACTGGCCACGGTTGACCGTACCTACATATTGGCTGTCAAGTAGGCCTCAAGCTGTCTCGAGAAAGATCTCTTTTGGCAACAGGATCAGATAGATACCACATGGCTTAGGTACCGGTACAGTGACCCTAAACTTAACCCATTGACCCTAAACTTAACCCATTGATTACCTCATCCACGGCGTTGAATGCTATTCAAAGCACAACTCGCTCAATTTCATTTGAAAAGTGCAAGAAGTATCCGCATTGCTCTCATCAAGCAACTAGGGAATCTGGAAAAGTTGAGAGCCGCTACTAGCTACTGTGCCAAGTTCATCGGCAAGACCTCTGACTTGCAGGAAAGGCAACCAAGCAAAACATGAACCGTACCTGCCAACGAGAACCGTTGTCTAAGGGCCCCAGAAAGCAATTCAGGCCACCCCCAAGGACGCAAGCAGTATGGTCTTGGCTGGTCTTGACTCCCTTGTCGCTCGCTTTAGGCTGGGCTGCCACTAGGTAAAACCTTGCGCGGGCTCGTTCGTCTCGTATCTGGGTGATGGCTGTCATATATATCACTCAGATCACTCAGTCTCTTATGGTTGTCAGTCCTGAACCTTTCCTCCATTTTCGTAATAGCATCCCGAACTTCAGCGCTCCCGGGTGCCCTTTCGTTGCTCTTTTCCGCCGAAGCGACTTTCATCTGAATTCAGAAGAAAAGACGTCAAGGGCCGACTTATCGCGCGCAGACCCCTCACCGTCCCTCCTTTCATTGAAAGTTTTCCCATCTCGTGACGGTGTACCGGTACTAGCTTGAGGAACATTTGGAGAGAGGAACATTTGGAGAACAGCAACATGCGCACCAATAGCCATCTCCCAGCCTCTGCAGGGTTTCCCAAGACTGATTAAGTAGCCTGTCATCGGCATAAAATCATTCCGGCAGTCAAGCAAATTGGCTTTCGTAGCAAACCGGCTACCAGGCAAATCCAATCGTTCACACTGTCTGCGTCATTGTCCGGTACCGTAGCTAGCGGCACTTCCCACGCATAGCAGGGATCTTCACTTGATAATCGAATTGTAGAGGCGCATCTTCTGCGTTAGTGATTCGAAGCCTTCAAGCTGGTATTTGTTGCAGTACTGCTAGGGCCAAACGCACTGCCAAGGCCACCTCCCTTTCTCTTGTTCCTGTTGCTTCGGCCGAACGAAAAGGTACTCTTCGAACTACCCATTCGACCTGAACTGTTGTGCCGTTTGAGTCTCATACTCCCTGCAGTAGAGGAGCCGCCATCGCTATCATAGCCATTGGGATTGGACTCCAACGCAATGACCATGAACGTTTGCTCTTGCACTCGCCTCTCGTCCTCCTTGGCGTCGCTGTACTGGGCGTTCCGGTGTTGAAGCTTGTTCCAGAAGATTGGCACCAAGAAGCTAAGACTGGTCAACGTGATCAACGCCGAGATGCCAATGTAGTACGCGGAAGAGTTGTCATGCAGGGCAATCAGCAATGGGATAAAGAGGACCCCAGATTCCACAAGGCTGGCCATGCTCCACAGGAGGGAAGTCGTTTCCGAAAAGTACGTGGAAAGGTTCCGAACCTTGTACAACTGAAAGGAAGCAAAGGCAATGCCCACCAAACTCGCAGCCGCGATTAGGCTGGCAAACAAAAGCGCCCAATTGTCGGTGCGTTGGCACCTTGCGTGGGACTCGAGGTGGCGGCCATATTGATCAACATTATGCTCTACAACAGTTCGAATGTACTTCAAGGGAGACACAATGGTCCAGGCTGTCAAGAGGGCCACGTTCCACACTAGCAGCATAAAGAATGGCTTGGCAACATCCATTGGTTCAACCTTGAGGCGTCGCATTCCCTGTGATCCATCCATGAGCTGCCCCAGTCGCCACGTCTTGGAAAGGATTGCCGATATGGATGTCATCCATCCCAATGCGAATAGCCACACAAAGCTCATACACGCCGCGTCCATGCCAGAACTGGGAGTCTCACTTTGAAAGGTTGCCGGAATGATGGCACATGCCATGGTGATGGTGCCAATGCACAACTGGAGCAAAAACACAGGCTGAGCTGCCGAAATGACAAACTTGCGACGATTCCAAATGGTCCAAACCATCAGTCCCATCGATATCGAGATTATCATTCCTGCCAGCGAAGGCCAAATATTTGGACACCAACGGGTCGAAGATTGTAGTCAAACCCTTCCAGAGGGGGCTTATCCGCAGGTGGTGTTGTCGAATTGTCGTGGTAAATGAACGGATCCATGGCATTGATTTGTGTTCCCACCACGACGGCGGTAGTTCGCACATCGAACCGCAGAGTCGCATTGTCCGATCGCGAATCACTCAACACCAAGTTCTTGATAGCAAATGGAGCTGTGGGACGAGTTCCAGTCACTGGGTCAAAATGAATATGACCACTCAGTCCTTCAAAGGTTGTATTGTAAATGATTTGGCGATGAAGCTGGGTGCCATTGAACTGTCCTGGGGTATGACAGGCAGCCAATCCAGCCGCAATGACAGCATCGTAGGACATGAGATGGAGGGGATGAACCGAGTGTGTGGGTTGAAACGTGTAATTTTGGAAATACTGGCGGTCGGCAGGTGGTACGCTCGACAAGAATTGCTCTTGTTCTGTGGGTGAGGACGTGAATTGTTGATAGACTTGATTGAAATTGGGGCTGGGTGGTACCGCTCCCAGAGAAACAGAGACCCCGTGAAAGGCTTGGGCGATATCGGCTTGTGATGCCCGATCCAATCCAAAGTTGGGGCTTAAGAGTTCGGCGCGGCCAAAAAAGTCCCAAACATAGCCCGAGTTGCCAATCACTCCTTGCTGGAGGGCAATTTTCGCCACCGAAGCTACCGCTTGAGGAGCCAGGAGCGCCACCACATACTTGATCCCCGACTCTTTTAGTTGGGACATTGCTTGCATGACGGACGGTAAACCTGGTTCCATAGCCAGTCTCAAAAAGTCAATATTGCGTTTGGAGGCTGCACGATGAAGGTGCCCACTGATTTCGATGGAAGTGCTGGATGCCACCGAGATGAAGAAAACGTTGGCAATTCGAGAGACACCCAGGGATGCCAAGTACTCCATGACTGCTTCACAATGAGGCACAGCTGTGGTGACGGTACGGGCAAATAGAGGGCTTCCGCTCAGCTTGCTACTATGGGCAGCACCCGAAATGTGTACTATCCCCATGCCTCCTCCTGCAACCTCACTGATCACTTGTCCTTCCGAAGGCAGTAGAGGACCCACAATTGCAAAGGGAAGTTTCCGTTGGCTTTCTGATGTGGATTGTGTATCATCAGTCTCAGACCCCCAAAGTGCAGTGTCATACGATTCAGTACTGTCATTAGTATCTTGCTGGATGACATCAAAACTCGTACCATCAGTCATCTTTCCTTCCTTGAGTTGCTCATTCCATGCTTCCAATAAGTCCATCAGTATCTGAATGGCTCGAACGCGAGATGCGTGGGGGTCATGAGTTCCGGCAAATTGGGTAGAATATTTCTTCTTCGTTCTTCAATATCTCTCCATGCCAGAAATGCCGCCACGGCAACCTCCAAGAAGTTTTGACATTCACCATTGGCCGTGGTAGAGCTCGACCCGCGTCATCGTACCGGACTGTCAACCCCGTCATGGACAGTAAGTGCCCGTTTCGTCGAGTGTGCGAATGTCCATGCTCGTCGACAATCACTTGCTCTTCGATATAAGATGTCATCTCATCAATGCCATTCCTTCTGGAGACTGGTTGGTCGTTCTGGCTGCAAAGTTAGCTAGCTAGCTAGTTACTAGTAACAGCTCTTCGAAAGTCACAGGCAAAGGGTGTGTTGTCGCTGCTGATTGTCAAGTTACATACATGTAGCGGCTCTCATCCAATGTCAAACGGCGCCTCATCTCACCGAAGAGGCATCAGTGTCCAGTATGGTATCGGTAGATTTGCTGGGACTTTCGGAGAAAGAAGGCTACATATATACATACTACTAGTAGTACTTAGTGGCTGGACTGTCGGGCTCAGTTTCGGATTTATAATTGTTAAAGCTTTCTTAGACTACGGGGTTTAGAGGCCAGAGTACCGTATGCTAAAGCTTTGTTGGCTCTTTTCATGTTTCAGCACCGGAGACCGGAGTACTGTGGTCTGGTCCTGGACCCTTCTTTTGGCTTTGAGCTGCGGATGGCCGCCAAGAGGCCCTTGCTAGCCAGCTCTCTACTAGTAGATCAGTACTAGTATGCTGGGCCCTGTTTGTTGCGCCGGTACAGGAGTACCGGTAGGGTATCCCTGGTTGTGGATTAGGCATCTCTGATTTTTTGCTGGCAGATGGACTTGGCAAACCGACCGCCACCTGAGAAACTATTCGTGCTGGTCGGGTCATAATATTCATCCAACTAATTTTGGGGTAGTGGCTTTCATCTTTGATCAAGGGGCAACCTTGCGTTGGACTCTGGCGGAAGAGGAAGGTCAACTTTCATGGATGCCAGGCTACGTTCCTTGGATTGGAGGCTACACGACATCTCCCCCGAATGGATCGTCGATGTATCATTCTTGCTACGTGCCGCCACGGACATGTCGGAGGCACTCTGCCTGCTAGAATTTTTGTGGTGGTTGTGATCCGTGGATGCTTGGTTGGCTGCCAGTTTGAGATCATCGGCCAAGTGATCAAACACCGGAATGTCCTTTTCAATTGTTGGAAAGGAGGACATGGTGGCAAAGGTAGAAGCACTGGCAACACTGCGACTGTTCCCACCATAGTCACTAAACCCCAGGTACTCTTGGTAGGGAAACAGGGTGGGGAGGGGGGTGAATGGCTCAAAGTGGATGGATAATGGTTCAAAGTCATCGTCATCGTCATCGCTCCAGATGCCTTGTCTCATGACATTACGTTTCGCAGAATCCGCCGATACAACTATTGGCAGCAGTGGTCGTGTTGGCGACGTTGGCGTTGACATGGCATTGGCGTCAATTTCAATATCGCGAGGCGGAGACTTGGGTCGTAATGATGTCGCCATAGCGGAGAAGTCCTTTCCGCGCACTTCACTGCGAGGAGCCACTTTGGTATCCTGATGGGTTGGATGCAAAGCCGGAACAGGGGAGGAACGGGCCATGGCCCTGGCCACTGCCGAAATGTTCTTTCCTCGGGGTCTGGCCGCTACGACTTGGACCTGTCGGGGGATACCGGCAGTAGCGTCATGCGACGGAAGGAGTGGTTGTTTCTTCCTTGTCAGCCCTCCAATCTTCGTGGCGTATTGGTCGTCAAACGCTGAAACAAGGAGTTCTCCATCATCCAGCGCTTCACTGCATCGACGTTTAATATTGGGTTGTTGCGAGGGTTCTTGCAGTGGGTAACCTTCTGTTTCGTGATGAAGTTGCCCGGATACCTGGGAACATTTCATAAACTTGTGCCTTTTGGTGGGCCTTTCTGAGTCATGCATTGATCGCCTCTGGCTTAGGGCTTTCTGATGCACCAATTCCTCCGTACCGGTACTCTCTTCACAGACAAAGTCCTCATCCTCCTCGCCCAGCTGCTTGTTCTCCAGAGCCCATGATGCCTGATCGACAGATCTCTTGGGGTCTCCCAAAGAATCCACCATGGAGACATCTTTCCCCACATTATTTGTCCCTTGGCGTGCTGTCTCACAAGCAACAAGATTCTGTGTCGAGTGTCTCTGTCTGAACGATGCTGTTGAGGAAGAATCAGAAGGAAACAGCCGTTTGGTGGCACTTGGAAACAATTTCGGGACGCGCTGTGGATCTCGAATCAATGGAGGGGTATCTTTGTCCTCCTGAAAGGCCTTGTCAGTTTCTTCGCGTTCCGCCATCACTGAAGAAGCCCACCAAGGCAAGGTTCAAGTGGAGCAGCAGTGGCACCTAATCTCCTTTCGTGATACTAGTATACTAGTAGTATTAGATCGAGGCAGCTTTCCCATGCCATAGGACAACCCTGACATAATACTGTCCAACGATGGTACCAGGTACAACCCAAAGCAGTGAACTGATTTCCCTCACTGTGGAGCGCTGACGAAAACAAATTTACTTTATCTCGAACCCACTCGTGATTTACTTTTTGCTACCGGTACCGTACCCGACACACCCTACCTGTATCTCGGGCACACCTTTCGTCCATACAGGTACTAATAGACTGTGAGATCTTCACACGAGAAGTTCTTGAATCGATATCTTGTGGGCTACTCGAGAGCTACTTTCAGTGACCTACAACATCAGCTCATGTGGACTAGCCTGTGACTGTGCCTATGGTGCTAGAACTAGAAGGCACCCCAAGTTGGGCTTTGAAGCAGCATTACTACAGTAGTGTTATTGCTCTAAAGCTCACTTGGAGTGGATCAATTTGCATAGGCTTTTGATCCATAGAACCTCCATTATTTGTGTAGTCAGCCCATAACATTGAATCGGGGCTGTAGAGGTGCAGAGGTGCATGCGCTCTTTTCGCGCGAAGCTTCACTACGTAACAACAATTGCCAACAACAACGCCAAGAAGGTTCTCTTATTGTTACGATGGCATGCCTACAACACCGACGACACCCCAGCCTCGGACGGTCCAACAACAATGGCTACAACACCTGTGTGGGTTCAGCTCTACTACAAGCATGAGGGAAAGGAGGATCTCGAGCTGAAAGGCGTTTGTATCGGGGCTTATTAATTTTGCGTATGCGTATGCGTTTGCGTGACTATACACTAGTGAGTACAAAACACGCAAACTTTCACTATAACCAAAATAGTATCAAACTTCTACCAACTAAAGAATAACTACCAAGTTCTATATCTAATTTCACTTCTTTGTGGATTCTT
>CAICTM010001814.1:0-22275 GCA_903772945.1 Seminavis robusta
CGGAAATTCAATCCCTTGGGCAACCATTTTCATGAGCAAACTGGATCATTTCCAAATTTCCATTTCCAGCAGCATAAGAACATGTCCAAACATCCCATGGACAACCATTCTCATGTGCCCATTGAGGTACTGGACCTCTGTGGAAACGTCATTCGTGGCAAATTACTTAGGAGACTATACACCAAGGCTTAGGATACGATCGAAATATTAATGAGTGTAGACGAAAGCAATCGTCTTCCATATATTTAGGAGACGAGTTTCATTAGGAGACATTCCATTTAGGAACGATCGTTTCGAATAGGAGACGTCCGAAAGATTTAGGAGACGATACCATACAGTTTACATGGTGCACTTAGATAGACGATCCGTTGAGAATAGGAGACGATCCGTTGAAAATAGGAGACGATTTAAGAGGAGACGAAAGATTTAAGAGACGATCCGTTTCGTCTCCTATTTTTAGGAGACGAAATCCATTAAATAGGAGACGATCAAAAGGATTTAGGAGACGATCGGTTGCACGACTCGAGTTTCCACAGAGGTCCCGGTACATCCAAGTCCCCATACCCAGCTGCAGTAGCACAAATAAATAATCTCATTCCAAGGGAATCGAATCCGGGCTCGTGGGCTCATTTTGGCATTTCCAAATCACCTCTTCTGGCAGCTTCCCGGCATGTAGGCAGTACTTGGATCCCTGGGCAACCATTTTCATAACCCCATTTCAGCATACTCAGATCCCCAACATCTGTAGCATCAGAGCATGTACCTTCACCTCATGGGCAACCAAATTCAATCGCACATTTGAGCACTTCAAATGTCCTTTCATCGCAGGAACTGTACATGCGCGGGCATTCCAGTCATGGCCATCGGCAAGGGCTCATTGAATCATCTGTATTAGCTAACCACAAGAAGCATCATACCGGTACCAGTAGGTACAAAGGGAAGCCTTTCCAAGTGTCCACCTTTGGTAACATTGGGAATGGTGTCCTCCTGCATGCAAAGAGAAACCTTGTGATGGCCCTATTTCAGAACATTCTATGCCCAGCTGAAGCAGCATCAGACATTATGTCATAATCCAAGAGGCAGCAATTTTCATTGGCCCCATTGAAGGACTTCCAAGTGCCCATTCAATGCCTTAAAGGAGCACATCATAGCGTCATCCCCTGCACTGCTGCAGGAGTTAGATCTACTTGCTGGCAGCTAGTTTCCTGATAGTTGATGAACATTCACGCCCACCATTGTCCGTGAGGTTTCCTCGCGACTTAATGATGGGGGTTTCAAAGGGGGCTAGTTAAAACATTTTTTGGCAGGGCTCTACTATAAAACAAACAGTAGCAGGACCAATTATTCAATCAGGTATACGGAGGCTTCTGAGCAGGCTGGCACAGCCATGTTAACAGGCCCTCCTATCAATTTGTACATTGATCAAGGTATCCAAGACATTTGGAACGGAATCAGATGTGAAAAAGCTATGGGAAGAAAATAAGATGGGGGTGATCTACACCCGGTAACCTGAGAGGGGGAACTAACAGTCGGATTGATTGCTGTTGTTACTATGAATACCAGAACTGATTACAGGGGGTACCAACCATAGCCTCCCCCACAAACATGAAGCACCACCGAGGAGACAGATGCTTTCTTGAATGAGCAATCACCTGTCGGCTGTGTCGGCAAGAGATTTGCTTATAGCCACTTGCTCAAGAGACCCACACCAGTTGCACGTCAGCTGCATAAAGCACTCATTGGCCAGGATTGACCTTGGTGTTGGTTGCTGTTGCTGTTGTTGCGCTTTCATTCCTTCACTTACTTGTGGATATTGGGAGTTTAGAGTATATTTAAGTAGATTGTTGATATGATTGTATGATTGTTGATGTAGCCTTCCATCCCTGCATTGATCTGATCAGAGTGGTGACTTGTTGTTTGACTGAGCGTGGAGAGATACTGAGAGTGGCTGGTTAATGCCAGTGGATATTAGATACTACTAGTAAGCTACTGAGTACAAGTGTGCCAGCATGCTACTACCGGTACCACCACAACTATACGGGTGAAGCATTTGATCTCTCTATTAATAATAGCAAGAGTGACCGGCAACAGTCTGGACATTGGCTGGCTGACAATCATGTTGACTTGATCAGCGGCACCTCTACGGTACCGATACCATTACCATACCGTACTATCAAGCCGACCGTCTCCGGGTCAGAAATAAAAGCTATCCTCATTGAAACTGTATGGACCATGGAATGGCAGTCAGTTCTCGGCCTATGACAGTCAAGTTGGTCAATTTTGAAGAGCAATGGTATGTCTCTGGTTTTCTGCAGTATCAGAACAGAAGAGAAAACTATATCTATTCTTACTTTCTAATCTCTTACTACAGACGTTCGAGGAAGAACCATTGTCAACGAGCCATGAAATACAGTAATCAACCATGCAGAGGAGACCACACGATAACTCACACGCACTGGTGAAAAGTGAATCGTCTTGTTGGATTCATTGATTACTTATACCTTGCAGATTGGGTAGCTATTGGGTACCTGAATGGACAAGGTGCAACTTTGGTTGGTACCTGGTTGGTAACCTCATGACTGCCTCTGCACGGAGCAGCCTCTCTTTGGATGGTGGCATTGCGTATTCGAGAAGAGGAGTAGCCTCCATGGGTAAGGTTGTTCTTTGTTCTGTAAGAGGAGAAGGCTTGGTTGGTGAGCTGATAAGCCCTTGATGTGGATGTGGCGCTGCTTCTGTTCCACAAGGTTGACCTGGATTTATAAGGAGGGCAAGCTGTTTTTGGATGTGTCATTGGAGAGTACTACTTTTCCACAATAAAGGATTCAAACAGACTTCACAGAACAGCCTGCCCGGCTGCCCCCTTCTTCGAAAGCAGCCTCACTCGATGGATCACTCAACCAACCAACCAACCAACCAACCAACCCAACCAACCAACACAACCAACCAACCAACCAACCAACCAACCAACCAACCAACAACACAACCAACAACCAACCAACCAACCAACAACAACAACACCAACCAACCAACCAACCAACCACCAACCAACCAACCACCAACCAACCAACCAAACCAACCAACCAACCAACCAACCACCAACCAACCAACCAACCAACCACCAACCAACCAACCAACCAACCAACCAACAGGAAGCAACACGCACAATGGTGGAGGAGCGGCCGATCGCTACCAGTACTGACTACGGCTACTACTATTACGGGTAAGTCTATTAGCAAGTGTATTATTGAAGGTGCAGCACTGACTTCTCTCCCTCGTTGTATTCCTATGGTAAACAGGAAAGAAATCCAAGCTTGGCCGACAAGAGTGAGCATGCGTTGGAGGAGTTCTTCAATCGAATCGGTGCATCACAATGAGGTAAGCCTATTATCAAGAGTGTTAATTGAAGGTACAGCGCTGACTTCTCTCCCTCATTGGATTTCTATGGTATTCAGGAGAGAATTCCAAGCTCGGCCGTCAAGAGGTGAGTTGTTTTAATTATTCGAATCGAATCGATTGGTCGCACCTCTGTTATCCAAGCCTCACTCAAGCCGATCGTCTCCGGTGCAGATGCGAAAGCCATCCCTCATTGAAACGTATGGACCATGGGATGGCAGTCAGTTCTCGGCCCATGACGGTCAAGTTGAAGAACAAGAGTAAGTCTCCGGTTTTCTTCAGTACAGCACAGAAAACAAAACTCATATCTATTTGTTGTTTTCTCTGCTGCACTGTTGACTGCCAAGGAATTACCATTGTTGAGTCTTTTTCGAACGAACGATCGATCGCTCCGGAGAACAAGCAGAGGAGAGGCTACCACTACAGAGGAGACTGTTAACTCAAGCCCTACAGACAGTCTGAACGGAGGAGCTTCGTCGAGTCATTGAATGGCAACATCTAACCGGAGGAGACGACAATACACAAGAGAGTGGATCCTACTACTGGATTCATCCCTCCAGTGTTATTTCCTAGTGATTTGGTGGTGATTCCTGTGTCGGCACCCATTTCCTGTATGTACAAGTCGGTCGTCGAGGACTTGGTGGATTTGGCTAAGTTGAGGCGGCGACTTCTCTCTTTCATACCATAAGATAGATGTAACTCAACTAGTTAGATAAAACATCGATTACCAACCAATAGACCATACCCATTACATTAGTAGAGACCTTGTCGATTCAATAGCATTGCTAGGTCTCTGTTTGGGAAGCTAGCGCCAAAACGGTGAGGTTGGATACCCATTCAGGAATACCTTCGACTGACCCCACCAAATTGGTAACCTACCTCGCTGTTTAGTAACCGACCTCACTGTTTAAAAATTACCCCATTATGCGCTTCTTAGATGGTACTTGTAGGCAATCTTAGTAATGGCGGTAGTAGTCAAGTGATAGCTAGCATTTGGTTGTTGTTTCTGTTAGTTGATCGTATCAACGTGGACAGCCGCTATTGGTATCGATGACCTTTTTGTTCCTTGTAGGAGTAGCATGCAAAGTAAGTTGTAGCAGCAGTGGTACCGTAGCCGTTGTGGTGGCATCGTTCCTGGTTCTTTGCGTGGCTGTGCTTGTCGACGGACAAATCACAATGGCAGTGGTTGCTGACTGGCTGTAGCCGAAGCAGTAGTGAATGCTCGTCGTGGATTCCAACATATGATGTACACCAAAGTCTCTTTTATTGCACTGTTTGAACTGTTGCTATCCATACCACCCATTCACAGTACTTGGTTTGCGCTTTACTGTGGAGGAAAGTCTGACTGCAATATTGCTTCTTGGATTGAATGATTTTATTGGGAGAGATGCATGCTGCTGTGACGAATACTGAGTGGAGGAAGCAGTGTTTCTTGTGGAATAATGCACACCTTCTCTTCTAGATATTCAAATCCAACGGCCATATTGTTGTCCACATACACAATCGTCTCACTTCCTACAACTCTACTGCCCGGTCGGCCATTTTGTACTCCAGTTGGTATTCCTACAAGGCCTACCAGGTAGGGCACTGTACTCTGTCTCTGTTGTGATCATCAGTAATTCCATGCTCGATTAAAGTAGGCAGCTCCGAGTGGACAGCTCCTGATGGCCAAAGATATGACATCACCAGCATTGACGCATGACACAAGCTTTGACACACAGCACCAGCTTTGACTACAGTACTGTCGTGGATGGCAGAAAATTCAAATAAAGAAGATAAGATAACAACCAGTTGGTATGAAAATTAATGAGCACATCCTAGCTACGGGATACTCCAGAGTGGATAGTAGACTAGCTAGCTAGATTTGGCCATGCTGTACCGCTACAATGGGCTACTGAGTACAATGTACTGGTAAAACTGTCTAATTGGCATCAAACTGCTTTCCTTTTCTAAAGCTGCGAAGCTGTAGTGGGCACTGGTAGCTGCACTGGTTCACTGAGTGGAGGCTGAGATCTCCTTAGAGCCTCACGCACTTTCCGCACCATCCACTTCAACCCCAATAGTAACTACTGGAGACGAAGAAAGAGGGACTGATACTCTGACTCGACTCTGACTGACTCGACTGTGACTGGACTGAACTCGACTCAACGGAGTCACACGATTTGTTTCTTGAACCTTCTCGAACTCTCCCAAACGGACCATTTCTCAAAAACTGAGGGGCGAAGCCAACGGCAGAACAGTATCAACCTTCAGTATCTTCACATCGCTCAATTGGCTAATCACTGTCCGTCCTCCCAGATCAACGGAAACTGAGTTGGTACTTAGCAAAGCCTCATTCGTTGCTGCCAACCCCAAATCTCTCGAGCTTTCGACCTGCTCCATTTCATTGCAGTTGAGCCAGTACGCACTGGACGGTAAGGGAATGATCAATTGTAACTTGCTCTGTTGTGTCTACCGTTGTTTTTAACATCGTCCGTCTAGATGTTGTTCGAAGAGCATCCGCACCTCGGCAAGCACGATGCTGAAGAGAGTCCGTTCGAGAGTGCTGCCAAGAAGCAGCGATGGGAAAACGGCCAGCAGAACGAGGACCAAGAATCCAAGGACTTGCTAGAGTGGGAATTGCAGCAAGAGAAGTGGACGGAAAAAACAAACACAGCAATACTAGAAGACCCAAAATGGCAAAGAGTAGGCATTAAGGCAGAGTCTCAGTCTTCGTTTTCCGATGAGGAACGTCAGCAACAAACGATGACGGCTCTACCTTCGGCAACACTACAACCACGAGGCCAGCTCTTCCAACCAGGGGGTACCCGTCCCCATAACAGTCCTGGGAGAACGTTGTCACAAAGTGGCTCAGCAGCACCCATCTACATTGAAGATCAGAGGTTGGTGCAGCGCCCTGCATCTCCGTCCATGTCGGTTCGCAGTGCTCATCAGCTAGGTGCAGCCTTGAGCCCAAACAGTGCGAGGCCAGCGTCGCCATCCTCTAGTGTTCGAAGTGCTTCTGCTTACAGCCGCTTCCACAAGCAAGACCCACAGTATGTTTTTTATCCATCAACTCCAAACGGAGGAAGACACACGAACAACTGGTCTTCTGCGGAACCCGCCAGCCCCTACAGAGAGACTGGAGCTGAACCGTTTCCACTGGAGAACCAACTGCCAATGAGAGTGAAGCCCTACTCTCCGGTCCTTTCTCCTGTCCAGCCCAGCTCACAGATGTTTCCTTACGGCGCCGTGAACCGAGATGAACCCGCAAGCATCGATGCTACGTTTCGGGAGGATGTGGCAGCAAAAAGTCCCATCGCATCCGCTTACAGAGACCATCAAGCCACCCCTCAAACTACCCCTCGAGGTTCCTCTTGGATTGCTGGCGACCAAGATCAACTGGACATCATGCGCAACGATGACGCGGATCAGCTGGAGGCTGAGTTTGCACGGCTGGAGAGTGGTCGAGGTCGAACAGCAGTAGGGTTTCCTCATGTTGATGATGAACGCGATGAGCATGATGCAATGCATGCAGTTCAGAGTCCAAAGATGGGTTATGAATTAGAAGAGCTAGAGAAGGAATATGAACGTCTCGAGACAAGGAACAATGAAGTTATTCACGTGGGAGACGAAGTTTTGCACATGGAAGATGAACTTTTGCACGTTGGAGACGAAATTATGCACGTGGAAGAGAAACCAGGGCAGCTTCTTGAAGATCCTGACGACGGTGTGATTCATTTGGAGGATCAAGTTTCATTGGGAGAGAACGAACCTCAAGTACACGCCACAGAGCACCACGAATTGGCAGGAGGACAGGAAGATCCTGAAGGCAAGACAACCGAGAGCCTATCATTTGGAGCAGAAGAGCAACACGGAAACAAGCATGAGCACAGTGGATATGGAATCGAGGATCTTGAAGCCGAGTTTGACGAGGCATTGCGTCGCAAGGAAGTTCTTATGCGCAACTGTTCCATGGATTCAAACGAGGGAGAGGACGATATCCTTGGTGAAATTGAAGAGGATGAACCGAAGGAAGACCCGCCTAAGAAAACAGCGGTAAGGAAATCAAGATGGCAGGAGAAGCTCGAGAGGTTTGAGCGTCGAGGTCTGGATCCAGCTGAATCTACCTCTGACGTCTCCAGATACCCTCGGCTACAACAGATCCGGCAACGACGCAGAGAACGATTAAAGGCTTTGATGACTATTCGGCAGGAACGTGCGGAGATATGGAACACTTTGGAGGCAAACTGGGAGCACATGGAGAATAGTATGACAAGGAGGATGGGCACGGAAACGAAAAGCCGCGGCCAAGACCCCGAACCTGCGTCAGGAAAGCACAAGAGTAGTGACGTAAGAAATGAGCCCACGGATGCGTCAGCTCACGAGCAGGATGACTTAATGGCCGACGACTCTCTGCGGCTGTCGGCCAGCGAGGAGCCAATTTCGAACGAACCAGAAATGGTGGCGTTCGAAAACGCCATCGAGGCAGTTGCCCGCGCAGAGGAGGAGGACAGTCCTCCTGATGCTCCCAATGACAGCTATGACACGGAAATAGCACAGGCAAGTGCAGCAATGGCAGAATTGAGCGTGGCTAGCCCACAGGAAGCTGGTTTGTCACCGAAAACAGCAGCGACAATGCCGATGAGCCCTTTGAGTCCGACTGAGTCACACAAGTCACAAAAGTCACAGAAGACGCCAAAGACTCCCAAGTCACCAAAGTCACCAAAGAGCCCGGGATCGCCTACTTCAAATGCCTATCCTGCTTCGCCTTCGTCTCTACTGGAGAGCATTGCGTTTGGAGCAACCGGAAAGGAACAAAAGGACCTCATGGTCGCGTCTCTGCAAGCAAGCAATGCTGGCGAAAGTGAGGGCAAGACCTCTCAAAAAGAGGATCCGCCGCCCTCTTTCGGGGCCTACGTTTCCCAGAGTATGAGTGACGTTGGCACCAAGGTTGTCAGAATCCTTTCAGCAGTCCGAAGTAACGAGGAACCGCAGCAACAGCCACCGATTCATCAGCAAGGAACCGACACAGTAGAAGAGGATACAAGCCAACCGACGGAGGAGGCAAGGGACGACGATGAAACGAGCAACGGACTAGGGTTGGACCTGATTGCTGGATTTGAGGAGGACGAAGACGAACTACACGAGCAGCAGGGGTGCGTGAACCCGCTGCAAAGCCTCATAGGCAGACCAAGGCGTATTGTGGTGGAGGATGTGGCGGGCCAAGGATGCATCAATCCGTTCGTAACCTTTGGTTTCGAAAAGGCCACGCAGATGTGTGGGTCCCAGAGCGCGAAGAGCCAGAATGAGAAACGGAAGATCTCTGGATACATCGAACAAATCCCCGACACATACAGTGACATTCAAGATGATGTTCGTCAAGATGAGCTTCCCCGGAATCAAAGCGAGGATGACCAAAAGTTCAGTGAACGCCTTGACGGTTCACTCTCTCAAAGCGATGATAGGGACATGCCGCCAGAGTCAATGGAGAACTCTGCAGTCGTCGCCGCCCCCACTCCCAGCAAGAAATCACGTCGATCGAAGAAGAACAAGCACAAAAAGTCTACATCGGCGGCTACAAAGGACGGTGAATCCAATGTCGGCGTTGACACTTTCTTTACACTCGTGGATGATTTGCTCGTGAACAACATTCTCAACATTATGGATGAGAAGTCAGTTGACAAGATGGCCCATACCTTCGGCTTTGACTGAGTGAGGATCATCATTTGATAATCTGTATTCGCTTGGATGCTGCCGCAAGCTGCAACAACGGGAAGGAGGCATGGCGATTGGCTCCCGATGCCGCCCCCAAAGTACTGTTGATGGCCGCCGGCCATTAGTAGAGACGAGTAAACTAACGAGTGTATTGTAGCGATGAGGTGCTCTTTCCGCCCAAACCCGTACTAGTACCGGTAGCAGTTTCACGACCGCACACAACACACACATTGGAACCAGATTCATAAATCCTACCCGGAATATGCACATCATCAGGGTGTTGTCAACGAGTGATATTTAAAAGTTTTCTATTATGCATTTTCTTTCGTGTGCCAATCACAACATACAATACAAACCAGGTTACGGTCTTCTACTGTCTACTCTACCATGACACTGCGGGTCTTGAACTCCAATGGATGTTTGCGGAATTTAGGGTCCAGCCAGACTCCTTCTTCTCCGGGACCGCTCCACTTGATGGTATTCTGGGTTAAGCACCAGTCATCAGGGCATTCCTTTTCACGGAAACTAGTTCCCTCCATGGTCAAAGGAGTGTACTTCTTGTCCTCTGGTTTCACAGGGGTATTCCAGTTTGGCGGAATGGCATAGTGGTTCTCCATCTTATGGTCCACTTCGGCCCATCCATGCTTTGGATAATAATGGACAAAGATGGAGGAATACCAGCTTCCATTCAATCTGCGAGGACGTCCATGGTTGCATTTGGAGCTTTCGTAAAAGACCATGTCACCCGATGTGAGGCTAACCTCATGTGTATTGCCTTCAAAATCTTCAATGAAGATTGGCTGAAGCAACAGAGCATCATCAAGCTGAGCATCAAGCAAAAAAGTTGATTGCAAGCAGCCATCCACGGCGGCAAGAAAAAGGAAAGAACTTACCCAGTCCTCGGCATCATCTGACTTGTCAATGTGAAGGATGAATGATACAACGTGTGTTTGTACCTTGTCCACATGCATCCATAACTGCAACAGTGAAAAAGCAGCAAAAGCAAGGGAACCATTTGTGTTGGTTGTGAGTTGTTGTTGGTTGGTTGTGATTCTCTTCCCCCAACTTGCAGAGACCTTACCGCTGACTGATTTTGGTACAGACGCAGACCATAGGCTGTGAAGGGTGTCAATTCAGTGCCAGCCCATGCTTCCACATAAGGATGCAGTTCCCGAAGGACTCGTTGTGTCAGATCCGGGCGATCAATAAAGAGTGGCTCCTGTGGTCCATCAATGACATCAATTTTTCCTTCAAGGCGTGCATCGCCATTTTTCAATCCATCACGTATCGCATTTCTCAAATCTTCCATCAAAGGTTCTGGAGCCCTGGTCATTCCAAAACCCAATTCAGTGAAATTAGGTGCAACCACAGCAGGGTTGATTGTCTATATCATTGAGAAGGAAACATCAAGATTGGCATTTTCAAAGGATGTCAGCAGACTGGTTCCTAATTGCAGCAAAGTTAAAAACAAATGTTGGTTTGGACAAACTTGCCTGCATGTACCCTTCATAGCGGCGATTCAAGTCATCAATCTCGTGCACCTACCGTACCGGTATGAAGGGCAAAATAATATGTCAGAATACTAGGAAGCAATAAAAACACAACAAGAACTTGCACGGCAGACGTTGGTTGAATCGAATGATGAATCGACTCACCTGTTCCAATCGCTGCGTCATCAACTTGACCCATCCTGGATTGTCGGGAAGAAACTTGGGAGGCCATGTGTAGTTTCGAGCATAATATCCTTCAAGCCGTTCTGTCTCAGTTAATGCCCACGTCTTGGAAAACACTGCCAAGAGCAGGATGGTTGTCAAGGAGCTATAGATCAACATGATGCCAACTATTACCGTGGAAAATTTATGATGATGAAGACTGAATATTGATCTACACCAGGTGCAAGAGAAAAGGCAATTTGCTTGGCAACCCTTTTGCTTGGTTGCTGCTTTGGATCTTTGTGTAAGAATCCAATCTAATCAATCTCTAGAGGAGTGATGGCCGCTCTACTCACTATCTATCTTCCACCGGAGCGATGCCGATAGTGTTGAGAAGTCGTTTTGTTTGTGGTCTTGGGCCGTGGTTGCAATGCGATGCGATCACATTTGGAGTTCGGATTCGACCCAGATGATTCGCATCCAGGCCATCAATCCGCAACTTTTTGTCCTCACATCTCTCTCTCAAATCAGCAAACCGCATCGGTCATCGTCACATACCAGCCGACTAGTCAGCAGGAGCAAAAGTTACCAGCATCCTTCCCCTTTGAGACACATCCTAAAATTTCTACACCGTACGAGTTGAAACAACCAATCCACCACATCGCTAGCTAGCAGATCAACAACATGTGTCGAATGAATGATAGCCTTTGCTTGAAAAAGTCCCAACAGGTGAGTCGAGTCGAGTCGAGTCGAGTCGAGTTGAGTTGCACCTACCATTGACCATGGAAAGTGAAGTTTTCGTTTTGAGCCGCTTCTGACATGTATGTTGTGGGGGTCATGGGAGCGACGTAGAAGATAGCGCTGGCAGTCCCAAGACGAACCAAGAAATCGATTACTCTGGCACGTTTCTGTAGCACCCAGCTTCCCACCCGATCCGACAGCCATGAACACAAACAAACAGTGCAATCCGCCTTGGTCGTCACGGCGCCACCACGGCATCCGTCAGTAACAGCCAACTCGGGTCCATCTCCACAGGCACCCAATTGTTGTGTCAGCGCTGTATCCAAACTCCTATCGGGTGTGAAGAATGAGATAGAGTCGGATCGGGAACAAGCTCGAGACATGCGAGTGCTCAGAAGCGGGGTCGATCAGCTCAAAGCACTGACGCGTGCCAACAACGAAAGGTTGCACAATCTACAAATGATCCGGGCACAACAAGCACTATGGCAACAGGTAAGCCTGCCAGCAGAATGTTTCTGTTCCGTGCAATGTGTGTTTTAACTTCACCAACGTACTTTTAGTTTGTAGTGGGGTGTTGTCGAAGTACCAATCGTGCAATGGGAATGAGTACAGTAGCTTCTGCTCCAGAGAGATAATTTATCGCTAAACCTACTACTTCATCTATTGACTACTGCATCTACAGACTAAGCTCTACTACTACTTCTGCTGATTCGAATTGAATTGTCGCCATGGAAGATGAGGGCCCCAAGCTGTAGAAATCGAATCCCAAACCACCTGTTCAGGCAAACCAGCATGATATAGCTAGCTAGAGCTCATCCCGCTCCACGCGTGTAGGCTCAAAGGGGATCAGTTCCATGTTGGGAGCAATCCAAAACCCTTCTTTGGCAGGACCAGACCATTTGATGGTCTCCTCCCCTCGGCACCATGCATTTGGACAACTTGGTTCTTTGAAACTGGTTCCCAGCATCACCAGGGGAGTGGCCACCTTTTCTTCTGGTGCCATGGGCGCTGCCCAGCCAGCAGGAATTGCAAAATGCCCCTCCATGTGATGGTCCACCTCCTGCCAGCCATGAGTTGGGTAGTAGTGAACAAAGATTGAAGAATACCAACTTCCATTGAATATTTTGGGTCGTCCATGCAAACACTTGGAACTCTCATAAAAGAGGACATCCCCGGGAGTCAGAATAACTTCATGTGTATTGCCGTGTAAGTCCTTTGCAAAAGGAAGTGGAATTCATACATACATAGGAAGAAGCAATTATTGTGTGAGACTTGTCGTTGTAACTGGACAGAGAGTTGGTTGTCAGCTGCTTTGGAACTTCTCGTACCTCAATGAGGATTGGCCATGGTTCTGCATCATCCGAGCTGTCAATGTGATAAATCATGGAAATCACATGGGTTTGAGGTTTGTCTACCAATATCAATGGTGTGACATGTGGAGATATTGAGAACTTAAGAATAAAGCAAACTAGATCGCATCAATAGAATTTTGTGCCTGATGTACTTACCCACGTGCATGTTAAGAATACTGCAAAAAAAGCACGGAAGAAAATGATTTGTTTAGAGCGGGGAAAACATTGAATGAATCATTCGATTGCAGGAGTAGCATATAACTTCATCTTGCGTTACCTGTTGTTTTGGTAGAGACGAAATCCATAGCTGAAAGAACCAGAAAATGTAACATGTTAGCTGTCATATCCTTCATTTTGTAGGGTATGGTAACATCCAGAGTTCCAATGGACGATCTACTCACGCGATAGCTGGTGTCAAAGGAATCCCAGCCCATGCCTCTGTATAAGATTGAAGCTCATCCAGAACCTAAAGGTAGGAGGAAACGAATCAGAAAAATGTCGTCCCTGGGTTGATGACTCCAATAATAGGTAACAAAATTGGTCCATAGGTACAGTACGTACCCTTCTTGTGAGGTCGGGGCGATCAATGAACAGACAACGGGGACCCTCAATGACCTCCACGCTGTGCTCAAGCCTAGCTTCACCCCTCTCAAGGCCACCTCGAATGCCTTCACGCAAGGCCTGGGAAAGAGCTTCAGGACCACGAGCCAGACCAAATCCAAATTCGGTGAAATTGCGAGTCGTGATGGCAGGGGTGATGGTCTGAGCAGAAAGAAAACGGATGGGTTTAAGCAATCAATTGAAGAATTTGGTCAAAAAAAGTCATCCGCCAGAATCCATCAAAAAACTGCCAAGTCCCGTCCGTACCTGCATGTAACCTTCATAGCGTCGATCCAGGTCATCAATTTCTGCAACTTGACGCAAGCGTGCATCCATGAGTTTCTTCCAGCCCACAGTGTCAGGGACATATTTTTCCGGTGGCCATTGTCTCGAGTATCGCTTGTCGTGTTCTTCCAATCGATAGGATTCCGAGAGCCCTCCACCGCTCACGTCATGGATGATCAAACTGAAGATCAAACTGATCAACAGAGTAGTAGCATTGATGATTGTCGCGTGGAAACGAGGCATTGTCAAACCTTATAAAGTAGAGCCAAATGAAGGGATGTCGGCTTTTGGATGGGGAGGGCGAGAAGGATGAGAACGCAACCAAGCGGAGGTGTTCGTGAAATGAGAAAGATCCCAGTCATGTGACTGGGTTCCCTGACATGTTACACCGTTTCTCTTTGCTCACCCTAACTCTAAGGAGCGTTTGCTTTGGAACGTTCGAACGAACATATTATGAAGCGTGAAGAAGCTGGAGATAGTACAGGATGACTTCTTTTACCGCTGACAGGTGTCAAAATGTGAGCATTTTTGACGGTTAGTTTTCCGTTTTCGGAAATGGGAACTCGGAAGTGGTCATTTCGCGAATCCTGCATTGAACTGAATGGTTCTTACAAAGACAAGATTGAAGAAAAGAAAATGAATTTTATCACCATGGCAACATAGTTGACCAAATGGCCATTAGCTTTACCAATACATTGAGATAGCAAATCCTTTTCTAGAACTAGCTCCCCAACACACTCACAGAGCCACCCCTCAAAAAGGATTTGCTATCTCCAAGGTTTCCTATGGAGCTTCTAGGGAAAATCAGGCTTGGATTCCATTTTGTTGTCATTTTGCAATGGATTTCTCCATGGGAAATGTGCTCCTGTCCTCACTCTCAGCACTCAATCAGCACTGTAAAGTCATGTACTTGGATGGGTGGCTTTGCATGAAGACTGGAGAATCCATCCCAAAGATTCAAAAGAGGATTGTTGGCTTGATTTGATGGCCAAAATGGAGAAGATTTCATATTTGAAGTCAATAGACAAGTCAATTCAGTAGTAGAGTAGACGCCGTTGGTTGCATTCGTAGTAGCAATACTAGTAGCGGAGGCTCACAGCCACTCCGTGGTTCCGTGGAGGAGGGAGCGATTCTGCAGTCATCGATCAAATATGAGTGGTGCCATCATTGTCGAGGCGTTGCTTTCGCTTCCAGTCAGCCAGTGTCGAGGCGTCGCTTGTTGTTGTGGCAGTGCCGTAATGGTCGCTCCGATAGATCGCTCCGTGTCATGGTCGCTCCGTGGAAGAAAGAAAGAAGTCATCAACCGTCGAACGGAAGAACGACGAACGACCGATCGTCTAACGGCAGTGCAGAACGAATCGAGCCGTCGAACCGAATTGATCCGTCGAACGGAAGAAGCTTGTTGCCAGTGCCATTGACGAGGCGTTGCTTGTCGTTCTAGTAGTAGTCGTTTGTTGTTGCATTAGCGGTAGAGGCGTGGAAGCCGTGGAAGAAAGAAGTCGGAAGAAAGAAGTCATCGCTCCGTCGGCCGATCTATCGAACGGAAGCAGTCAACGACCGATCGCTACCAACCAACCAAGAGGAGCCTGTCATGGTGGTGAGTAGTAGCCTTTGTTAAGAGGAGAATAGCGGCTGTAAAGAGGAGGAAGCATCATCTTGATAGAGGAAAGATAGAGGAAAGATAGAGGTACCGGTATCGATCGAAATAATAAAAGAAGAGGTGGGCCAGTGGCCGAATGATGTCAGTTGAGATTAAGGTTAAGGCTATATGTCCCTTAAGTCTTTTCACAGAACGTTCCTGGAAGCTCCGGCTCGCATTCGAATGTCGTACTGGGAGCGGGCTTGCGTTTGTCGCGATAGTTTAGATTCAGCCTGTATGCATACTCTGGTACTAGTATGTGGACGATCGAATGCCTAATGGTTTCACAATAACAACAACAATAATAATAATATTAACATGGCATTGGCATCAAGGGCTTCCTGCAGCAAAATGCGATGAAGTGCAGGCAGAACAGATGGGTGGCTTGAATCCATACAGCAGTAATGCCGGCGCTACGACTAGCCAGTACGAGAAAGGTGCCGACCAAACATTATGATATCATTCAACAATTGAGCTGTAGAATTTTTGATAGTTGGCTGAGACTATAAGGGGGCTCCCTTCAAAGCAACATGCCCAAGATGAAAGCAGAGCTCCTGAAACCTGAAACACTTTTCCAGAAGGGCATTTGCATCTACAACCCCTCCTCGTCTTCTCTTTCTTTTAAAAAAAAATAGAAAAAATAGTACAGTATCCTGGGACAATGAAAAAATTGTTCACTGTTCACGGGGCTGCAAAGATTTATAGATGACATGGTCTTTATCTAGCTTTGTGCTGAAGGACAACTTGATAATTATCAAAATTTTTCCTTTTTAAATCCCTGCTCTTCACCCTTCTTCAACCTTCAACGTTGAAACACAGCTCCAACGGTGAGCTAACAGCTAACAGCTGACATGTCGTCATTGCCAGGAAGACAACTTTGGAAATCAGGTAGATGCTGAAAATTATAAATTACATACTACGCCTTCGGATTCAATTGGCCAAAAGCTCTCCGGAAGAAAATTCGAGGGGCTCTCTCAGGAATTCAAGGGCTCCGAAGAAAATTCAGAGGAGATTTACTTAGAGGAAATGCTTCTTTTGAGGTTAATGCTAGCCGTTTCTCCATTCCTTCCGGTGTGTCGCCCGCGAAATAACGCCTCAGATTTTGGAGCTTAGTTCCGATTTGTGCCTCTGTAGAATCAGTACCAGAGCTCTACAGGGCAACTCGGATTTTCTTCCCAGCCAGCCAATTTCTGAGAGGAGCCCTGAATTCTTTAGCGGAGCCCTGGTGGCCAATTGAATCCAAAGGCGTAGTACAAACATTCAGAGTAAAATGTAACTTTAACCCTATGTTTACCCCAGTTAGCCTTTTAAACCTGGCTTCCAGTGTGCCAGATGGCTGCCAGCAGTTGTGCCGCGAAAAAGAAGCGGTTGTACGGATGGGAGTTCCGCGAAGTGCCAGAGCACCAGTACAGTCGTACATCGTAGCCAGTAGCTGCCAGTTCAGTTCTGGTCCGAATCCGAAGCGGTTCGACCTTGGGACCTTGGGCCAAGCAACACACAGGGAGCTCACACATATTATGCTCTCAAAAGTTTGCTGTCCCTGAACGCTGAAAGCAACCCCACTAATACCAGAATAGAGCCCACTTTCAGGCCAGCAGAAGCTCGGCATAGCGATGGAAGTAAATCACGAGACAAACGCATCGAGCCATGTGGACGAGGATGCCGACGCAGTGGAGGCAGTGATGAAGGATCGCAGCCTGCTGGAAGCAAAACAACGAGCGTACGACGAGCACCATCAGCATCAGAATCAGATAATCGAAGCGGAAGCATCAGATGCTTCTGATGCGGAAAGCTTCTTAGAAGACCTCCTGGCATTCAATCAAGGAACGACGGACGACAAAGCATCAGCTACGGACAAGGCCAATGGCGAAAAAATGGTTGGGAATGCCTACCAAAAGACTGCTGTTATCCCACTACCTGGTGCTGTTTCAGTAGCCTCCGGCAAAGAAGGATGGGGCGGTGATGGAGGGAAGAATCTCCCCAATATCACCAAGAAAGAAACTGATAAAAGCAACAACGAAAGCAGCGGAGGTGCTCTGACCAGAAATGGGGCCCAAGAAGCCACAGCTGAAACCACTCCAAAACCACCTGCGCCAGAGGAGCTCCAACGTCGTCCAAACGTCGTTGCCAACAGCAGGCCCGGAGCATATAGTTACACCCCCGATCAGGGTCTGCAACGATCTTCAACCCTTACTGTTGCAATGGGCGCTGGTCCTCCTGAACCTCCTGAAGAGGAGATCGAAGCAGGACACGCTGGTAGCGGTACCGACGCGGTCCAGGCTGGTACACGTAGCAGGGATAACTTTGAACCAAACAATGGCGAACCAAACAACAACTTAGTTGAGGCTACACCGGTCACCGAAGACGACCAACTCCCCGCTGGCAATTTGGGAGCTGCCAGGCAAGTGGACCTGGAAGAAGAAAGGCACAAGGCTGAGGCACGGAAACAAGAACAGAAGAAGTTCTTCATAGGAGTGGCACTCTTGGTACTTCTTGGTGTGGGAATTGTGGGAATAGTTGCTGGAACTAGAGGGGGAAGAAATGAGACGAAGATAGCCACCGTATCACCAACATTAGCTCCATCTCCCATGCCCACCTCCACACCTTCTGTTGCACCCTCTTCCCCTCTGGACTTGTTCCTGGGAGATTTGCCAGATTCCACACTGGAGAGCCTGATGACTTTTGGCACTCCCCAAAGCAAAGCTTTCAGTTGGTTGGAAAACCATCAGAATCTCACAAACCTGCCACTGTGGAAGAAGACACAGCTGTTTGCACTTGCCACCTTCTTCTATTCTTTTGAGGGAGAACACTGGCCTGCATTGGTTCAAGATAGATGGTTAGATGACACAAAAGATGAGTGTTTGTGGTTCTCTGGTGAATTTGGGTACTTTGATGAGGACACTGGGGAGTACATTGAAGTTGATTCATATGGAATTTCTCCCTGCAACCAGGATGGAGAATATCAAAGCCTAAAGATGGGCAATTTGCAGCTCAATGGCCTGTTGCCCACGATGCCACCAGAAATTGGCTTGTTGACATCATTGTCAGTTGTGGGCTTGGGATACAATGGGATCTATGGACCACTGACAAACATGATGCCAACACAACTCTACCAACTAACCAACTTGACACTCTTCAACTGTCGGACAAATCATCTCTCTGGCTCTTTGCCCACAGAGATAGGATTGTTGTCCAACAGCCTCAAATCCATTTACCTATATGAAAATCCCTTGTCTGGGGCTTTCCCGAGTGAGCTTGGGCTTTTAACTTCCATGACACAAATGGTACGCAACTGCACCTTTCTTTGTATGTCTTGTTCTGTCTTCTCTTGGCTGTGAACTGAACCACTGTGCCTTCCTACAGGACATTACATATACCCATATCTCTTCTACGATTCCCAGTGAACTCTTTTTGATGACCAACATGGAAAGTTTGTATCTGGCCCACAACTATCTGGTGGGGACCATACCTCCTGAAATTGGCTTGATGACGAAAATGGCAGCTTTTTGGATTAATAACAACACCCTCACTGGCTCAATTCCAAGCCAGTTTGGCATGCTCACTGACATGAGTTCTGTTGGGCTTCACCAAAACTCCTTATCTGGCAGTTTGCCCAGTGAGCTTGGAAGACTGACAAATGTGAATCAAATGTCCTTGAGGCAAAACAGGTTCTCCGGATTGATGCCTTTGGCATTGTGCCCGTGGGACTGCCAGGAAAAGATTTCTCCTTTTCCAGCTGAAGGATTCTTGGGGAGAGAAACTGCTGTCTCTTCAGATGACTGCAATTGCACAGTGGGAGAAGCCTTTCCATTGCCCAACGCCACCAATGAAGTCACCATCAATGTTCAATTTGATGGATGGCCTGAGGAAACATCTTTTTCATTCAAAGAGTTGGATGGCAAGCAAAATTGGGTGCCAAAATTATCTGTGACTGGCTCTACAGATGACTCTTGGAATTTGGTCAGCTACAAGGAGAAATCCTTGACCTCCAACACCTTGTTTCACTTTTATATCTCTGATATATGGGCTGATGGTATGTTCGTGTTGTTTTCTTCTCTAAATTTGCACTTTTATTGTTGCTGACAGATGCTTTGTGTAATCAGGCATTTGTTGTGGTGGAGGAGTTTCCATAACCAATGGTACAAAACCTGTTGAACTCATTGGCACAGCCTATGAAGAGTATCAGGGCACCATAGTTTGGAGCGCCCAGGGGTATGATGAATTTGAAGCTTCAGCAGAGGTTTATCTTTGGGTGGATTCCAATGGCCATGTTGCAGTCGTGACCGAAGAGGAAGGCAAGAACCTCACTGCCACTATCGCCCACGGTGGGTAGAGCCATTCGGTACAACTAGCTGCAAAGCTTCTATGCTACATACACTAAGGTGCGAAAATTTGTTAATCGGTGGTTAGTAAAGGCATTCTTAACGTAGCCTTAGCAAGATCTCCCTTTCGTTATCATCTACTATCACTCTCCAAAGTAGACATTCTAACACCAATATTGACTTTGGGTGGGGCATTCCAGCTTAGAGTATCACACAATTAACAAGAAGTTACCAAAAGTTTAACCACCAATTCTTAACAACAATAATGTCGTCCCAATTTAGACAATAATTAGAACACCTACTTAACACATTGTTTATATCAAGTCGTTGCCCCAGTCATTCAAGACTCAGTGGCATCTTAACCCTTCCTTAACAAAACGACGAATAGACAACATTTTTACCACAAATATGAACAAGAACCTGACCATTTTACTTAAGGCTAAATTAGGGATAATTCGTGACGTCCTATAGCTGCGCATGCATGGCAGCCCATCCGGATCAGACCATGCACGCAGGCATGCATGCATGACTGATTGTCAATACCTGATTCAGACATGATGATGTCACGGTGACTTACTGACGTCATGCTAGATTGAAGTCATGCATGACGTAACAATGACTAGGTTAAGTGTGCGTCCAAACTAGAGAGAGTTGGCCAGTGCACTACGCTAAAAGCTAGTGTAAAGATCTTTCGAGTGTTTTGAGTTTGAGAGAATGAAAGTTTTATAGAGGATTAGAAAGCTATGAAAACTAATCAACGAGAGAGATCCACAATCAAAGGATCGTAGATCTGAACTCCCGCGGGAGACTGTAAAGTGTGATAGAGTAGGTTGCGGTAGCAATCCTACTCACTCCACGATCAAAAACGGAATGCGTGGAAGATTCGTCTAGCATTTATCTAGTGGCGTGGAATCTCTCCACGCAGCTAAATATCTAGCGCGATGTTTCACCATCGACCTAGTATGACTAGCGGTCATGAGAACCCTGTCTCAATGACTATTCACGAAAGACTCAGTCATGAGTCGAACTCAAACCCTATCTAGAATCGAGTCGCGAATAAGGCTAAGAGCCGTGTATTGCATTCGCACCCTGACAAGGGTCACAGAAGGCACGACATCAGTCGGACAAGGAGAACATATGAATTAAAGTGCGGGGCACTCTCCGGAGATTGGATGTAGACATGTGCGTCGCACGATGGCAATCCTACAAGGGGATCAGGCCTTGTATGGGTGTAAATACCTTATGTTCCAAGTCTGGTAGACTGTGCCGCCATTGGCGGTAGCATGTCGGAGCCGTACAGTGCCATTGTTATTGACTCGGTCTATGTGGTAAGGACCTTTGTACTTTGGCTGACCGTACTTGCGGTGCTGATACTGTTGAAACCTCACAGTATCGTTGACATTGTATTGATGAGGGACACGCGTCGCGTTTTCCTTATCATTGTTTTTCTGGATGAGTCGTTGGCGACGTTCTTTGATGTGTTTCCAGTTTACCTCGAAACGGACATTGTGAGTCTTGTCACGATTGAACACGTGTGGTATGAACTTGCGACGAAGTCCATATTCATTCTGGAGAGTCTTCTCGACTTCTGCGCGGAGTTCACGTTCTCTATCCATGATAACCTCAGTAGGCCATGGATACTGGGTGAGCCACGTCTGTTCTAAAACGATGGCTACTTCGTCTGCTGCATGGAGCAGCTCTCGGCAATCTCGAACCATTCGGTTACGGGATCAATCATTGTCAAGCAATGAAGTGGACAGGGATTCCTTTTCTTGGGATCTCCGACGTTGTATGTACATGTGATCGTCTGACCCATATGTCTCGATAGTAGTCACTAGTCCAATGAATCTACCAAGTTTCTTCCTGTTCGTAGGAGGAGCGATATTCTGGATCGCATCTATTTTCTTGGTTACGGGTTGGATTCCTTCTCAAGTAATCCAGTAGCTTAGGTTTCAAATTCTCTTCTTCGAAGAAGGACTTGGTAGATTGATCTTAAGTCCGGCTTCTCGAAGCCTTAGGAGACTTCATCTAACTATCAACGTGATCCACTAGATCGCCGTTAGTTAGGATGAGTTGATCATCAATGTATGCACGGACATTTTCCAAGTCGTGCATGAGTGTTCCCATCTTCCTTTGGAAGATGTCGGGACTATTGCATAGGCCCATTGGTACTCGCTGGTACTCGTATTTCCTGAATCTGTCTAGATTCAGTAGCATGTCTTGTATCCTTGGGATCGGACACGGTTTTAGCTTAATCTTTTTATTCAGTTCCCGGAAGTCGAGATGAACCGTGTTGATCCATCCTTCTTGGGAATGATAACTGTTGGTGCCGTCCACTCGGAACAGTTTATCTTTTTTAAGTACTCCTGCCTTGCAGAGACGTTCAACCTCTGTCTTGAGAGTGTTGGTATGGACACGTGGAGTAGGGTGAGCCCTAGTATAATAGGATTTAGCGTTGGGACGAAGTTCTACTTTGTAGTCGTCCATTTGCAATTCTCCCAAGGTACCATCGACTGGGTCGGAGCACTTGGTCGAGAAGGCATGAGGCAGTTCTTGCTCTCCTTATTTAACTGATTTCGACTCAGGCACATCTG
>CAICTM010001815.1:0-22257 GCA_903772945.1 Seminavis robusta
TAGATACAACCAATCGAAAGAGCGCTGAAAGATGCTTCTTCTGATATATGGGTCATCATAGGCGAAATCGAGCCAGAAAGAAGTTGTGGCTCTACGAAAGTTGTAGGTTTTCGTGAGAAAACAAGCGGCAACAGAGAAGCCATGACTTCTGAGGAAGATATGCCTCCCCTGTTGGGAGAAGATTCACTCCTAGATGATGATGCTCTAGTTAGTATAGTTACTGAGGTACTGGACCTCTCTCAATTACCAACTGGCAGTGCCAGACCTGTCGGAGATGGCTCTGAAGATGGCAATGAAGCTGAGCCAGAACAGTCGCAAGAACAACCGAATGACTCCCAGGTCTCAACACAAACCAAAGCCACTTCCAGGAAGAGGAGAGAGAGGTTTGCATACAAGGGGAAGAGCTTCAAAGCCAGCAGTGACCTGTTCTTGAATGCAATCCATAAAGAAGCCTTCGAAGCCAAGTATCCAGATGATGTAGAGATCGTGGGAACAGTCATTCAATGCCCATACAATTCGAATGGCATGAACTATGGCTTCAAGTGGACTACCCATGGCACTGATGTGGATAGTACATGGACCTTGCCTCAGCTGAAAAGCAACCCAGAGCTGAAAGGGAGACTGAAGTCGCTCATTGTGGCATATGAACAAGAGCAAAAGCTGCTGAGTAGCACTCAAGAAAGTTCTCCCACAGACCAATCCACAGAAGAACCATCGCATTCAACCTCGACCGGAAGCAAAGTAGGTAGGAAGAAAAAGAAGAATGGAGGCACCAATGAAACACCATCAGCAGAACCAACTGATGAAGAACGTGCAAGGGCTTACGCAGCACTGAAGACAGCATGCAGTGGTGGCGGGACCACCCAGACGCAAAGTGGTAAAGAGAGGAGAAGATCAAGGAGGCGAGATGACAATGATGATGATGAGTCGGATACAGATGATGGAGCCGAGTTGAATGAATATGACGATTCCTTCGCTGTTGCAGCCAACGAAAATGTGGACAGTGACGATTCTGGCGATGAATACGAGAACCAAGCAACAGACGCAACAAGCATCCAAAAAGAAGACTCATTTGGGAAGTTCGTGCAAAGGCTGCTTTGGAAATTCGAAGACGTGGAACCAGGTGACATCCCGTATGAGGAAAGCAAGCCTTTATTGCAGGGCAAAGATGCCGAAACTACACTCAGAAAGGGTGTAGCTGATCGCTGGAGTTCACCATTCGAATGCTTCCAGCAGCTTGGATGCAGTCGGGAATTTGTTGCCCTACTCGCACAACATTCAAATGACTATGCAAAGAAGAGTATCTTCGCGGACAGTGGACCAAACAGGAGGCTTCATGGGGCTGTATGGAAAGACATAACAACGCAAGAGATGCATGTTTTCCTTGGGATAATGCTGAAAATCTCTCTTATGCCCATTGATATGGGTGGTTACCCAGCGTACTTTCGAGAGAAGGATAAATTGGTCAACTACAGCAACAGAGAGAAGCCCATGCGTATCAAGAACACAAAAGGATGGGCCCAGGACTATATGTCTCTTATCAGATTCAAGCAGATACGTAGTGCTTTTCATCCAGAGTGCAAGTCAATGGCCGGAGAAGGAGGCGACAAGTGTTACCAGCTCAGACGGTGCATCAACGCTGTGAACCTTTCCTCTAAGTCGACTTTCGATGCAGGATGTTGGTGTTCATTTGACGAAGGAGGAGTGGCCTGTCGCTCTCGATTTTGTCCATGCCGACAGTACAACAAAGACAAACCTGACAAGTTTCGAGTGGATTTCTTTATCCTGGCTTGTTCAAGGACTTATGCCGTCCTGCACATTGACGTCTACCAAGGAAGGAATGCAGCAAACATCAACATCGATCCTTCCATCCATGACCTTCCTACAACACAGAAAGCAACCATGAATGCGGTCATGGCAGCTTTCGGTACTGAAACACGGGGAGCAAGACACCTGGCACTGGACAATCGATACCAGTGTCCCGAATTAGCTGTTCTTTTACTGACGAAGTGCAATATCTACTCGACCGGTACCTGTCGTAGAAGAAGAGTAGGATGGGACAAAGTCATCATGGATCTAGAGAAGAGCGATGGTCGGGGAACTTACAAGATCTCTGCGGACAAACAGAACCGATTACTGGAGATGCAGTGGGTTGATAATAAAGTAGTGTCGATGGTCACAAGCAGAAACGATACCACCATCGGCAAAGTCAAGCGCCAAATAGGATCCATCAAGAAAACACTGGATTGCCCAAAAGCGATCATGGGCTACCAAGCGACCATGTTTGGCATCGATAAGGGCGATCAAATAAGAGATCACTTTGGTGGATTTTCCACAAAAGCTCATTTCAAGAAGTGGTATAAAAAGATCTTCCTCGCACTCTTGGACTGCATGCTATTGAATGCACTTGTGGCTTGGAACTTGTCAGTGGACGAAGACCGATTGAAGATACGGAACAGATTGCTGCGACACGAGTTCATGATGACAGTGGCAGAGTCTTTGTTGGAGTATGACGAACCAGATGACATTCCCGAAAAGGAATCCGGGGTGTCCAAAAAGGATCCGATGGCGGACCACCGCCCATTGGAGGTTCCCAAGGGAACGGGAAGGCCAAAGTGTATTGTTTGTAGATTGGAGTGCGGCAATTTCTTTGGCAACTTGATTAGCGAGGCTGGCATAAAGCGCAATGTCAGTGTCTGCTCTATCTGTAAGGTGCCGGCTCACAACTGTGTACCTGCCGATTCTCCAAGAAAAATCCACCGTTTGCCCCAGTTCAAGGGTAAGACTTGCTTCGAGATCGCGCACACTCCTGATGGTCTCAGCATGTGGCCTATCAGAAATGATCTTGACCACAAACAAGGACCAAGATCCCACTCCCGAACATGCAGGGTTTGGCAACTTGTTCGAGAGATGCATGGGCTACCCATGAAGGAACAGCGCAAACGCAAGAGAACTGAAGCTACAAAGACAGCCGAAGAAGGATCTGTTCCAAGAGCTGCAGCCAACAACAATAAAAGTGACAGCGAGGATGAGGATCTCTACTCCTAGCATGTACAGTTAGAATAAATGAAGTCGGCAAACTGCCATTCACTTAGTAAATGATCACGTCTACTATTGAATTATCCTACTTAGTATGTATGATCACTTCTCGCTCACATTCGTTGTTGACAAAAAAATAGCGATGTAATCGCTAGAGTGGCTTGCTTGCTCTACTTGCTCGAGTGGCAGCAACACAGCTTCAATCCTCCTTGTACCAGACATATTCCGCATCCTTTGCCGGATTCCTTGGGTAAGTATCTTTGATCTCACCTTCCACACAAACCGGAAGCTTACGGCGTTTTCCAGCTCCAAGGTGCCCAAAGATCATTCGAACAGCTTCCTTGTACAATGCCTTCCTAATGGTCTTGTTGTCGAATCCATCATCCTTCATCATGTCTCCCGTCATCATCAGGCTGCCTCCAACCATGTCTTGGATCATGTAGCAAGGGTACTGCTCGCAGTAGCGGCATGCAACAATGGGTGGCTGTTCTTCTTTCTTTTCATATTTCAAAGTCACCGGGCGGTGGGGGGAGTTGGTACGCCGTCCAATACCAGTAATGTAACCAGGCTCTCCACTGTAAACTGGGGAACAGTCATTGCCTTCACGGAATTGGGGAGAGCCACGAGGATATTGTGGGAATCCAGAAGGGACCAAGTCAGTTACTTTTACGACTTTGAAGCCATGATCAGAAGGCGTCAAAGGCTTGGGCATCTTACCGGCAGCTGGTTTCTTGGCTGGTTTCTTGGCCGGTGGTTTCTCCTCGAACTCATATTCCTCGTCCTCGTCGCTCTCTTTCTTTGCCATGGCTGCGTGCTTCTGCGAGAGTGGAATGTCTTCCTTTTCTTCTTTTCCGTGTTTCTCGATCATCTTCAGATCATGCTGCCACTCCTCAAAGGCATGGGCTGCTCCCCAATCAAAGGTTTCAGGCTTGAGACGAGATGACATAATTGCAGATAATGGATCATAGTAGACATGGCAGCATTGCTGGTCTTGTAGACATTCGAGAGAGCCATGCTTCTGATCGGTTGCTCATTGGTGGCAACAACGGCAAATGAATGAGGTGCGGGAGCTACTTTGGCGGCCATTGTTAGAGTTTACTTGTGGGCCATGTAAGCGGCTATGGTCTGTGCTTATCAATAGGCATAGACCAAGTGGCCCGACTATAAATTTAAGCAAGGGTCAAAACTGCGCTCCCCTTACCCTTAACAGGGGCCGCCCTTGAATGGCGTTAATTGTTGTCGTCGAGTCGAGTCAAGTCATTGAAATGCAAGCAAAAGACAATGGAAGGAGGCTACCATGGTACCGTACACGACAGCACACAAGAGATTGGATGCTTCAATTGGATCATTCATGCCCCCTTGTTATTCCTAATGTTTGCTTGGTGATTCCTGTGTTGGTACTCATTTGCTTGTGTTATTGGTAGGTACGACTGTACGGTATCAGCACTGGTTGTACCGGTACCACCTTCTGTATCTGGCTAGCTTGCCAGTAGAGATGACCGGCGTTAATGGTCTCCCTCTGATCGTCAAGTTTTTGTCGGATGCAAAATAAATGTTACTGTTCATTCTATCTTAGCCAGCTACCGGTAGCGTAGCGTATCATCTTTTAAAATGTTGCAAGAACGCTGTGAGAATCTCTAATAATTCTGCACAGAGCCCAGCTTATGCATTATCTGCGCTTGCGGTTGTCATTCGAACCTCTGCACAAAATTGGCGTGCAGTGGCATTGCTCACTTTTCGCTGAAATCGGATGACCATTAATTTTCTCTGTATCACTTTTTCTTGTTTTGGTAACTTGCTCGATCTTCTCTTGCACTCTTTATTTCATCTGCTGTTGCACAGAAAGAGCGAAAGAAGAAAGATGAATCTATTGCTCCGTCCACTAACGGTCCTCTCTTGTCTCGGCTTGTTGGTTCGGGCCCGAATCAATGGTCCTCGGTCTCTCCAGTTGTTGTCCGCCGAAACTCAGGCAGCTGTGGACTTGATATTGAATCCGCCCGTTGCCGATGTCGTGGTGGACGATGGAACGCCATTAGAGCTTTGTCAGGGTCACTGTGACGAAGATGAGGATTGCCTTGGGGATCTGATTTGGTAGGTCGAGTCCATCATGTTGTCCACTCTTTGGTTTCTTGTACATCATTCACCCAATGCTGTTCTTTGCCTCGAATGAAATGCAACGCAACCCAACGAAACTCAATTGCAGTATGCAACGCAACGAGGGTGATCCAATTCCTGGCTGTTCCATTGATGCATCTAGCATTCCTGATGAAGGTAGTGGTTACGAGAGTGTTGGGAGCGTTAGCATCAGCATTGCTCGCAACTCAAAAGCCGCCGTACGTTCCACGGATGTAAGTGGCAACTTTTGCGGGTATCCCTTTGCAAGCGTTGTGGGAGACGGTCTGATCCCCGATGAAGGAGATGTCGTGGGAGATGCCTTGCTGGAACTGTGTGAAGGATCCTGTACCAGTGACGGCATGTGCGCGGAGGGGTTGATCTGTTATGCACGTGGCATCACGGACCCTGTTCCCGGCTGCAATGTGCAAGGTGAAGCTGGTGTAGAGGGGCACTTTTGCGTCCTAGAAATCTACCAGGGCGCCGAGAGTTCATTGAATGCTCCTACTCCAGCACCCACGAATGCTCCAACGCAATCACCCACGAGCGGTCCAACTCAAACACCCACGGCACCAATCCCAGAAATGGAAACGACTACTGCGTCCAATTCCACAGTGGACATGTCAACTTCCAATTCGACCATTGACGACGACGATTCCACTGAACCCCCTGAAACGACAGCATCGCCAACATCTGAGCCCACAGAAATGCCCGTGGAAACACCCCAGCCAACAACTTCTCCCGTAGACACACCCGTCCCAACCATCCCTCCAACTCTTACATCAACAAGCGCGCCAGCAGCAGCCACTCCCGTTCCCACCGTGGCCCCCACTCCAGATCCTACAGCAGCACCCGTGACACCGGCACCAACCACACCAGTGGGACCGACCCTACGTCCGACGGTTGGTCCGGGTCCTGCGACGGCTGCCATTGGCACATACGACAACCTGGATTGGTGGGAACTACCCCTCAATGTCCGTCAAGCGGCGGAAGTGATTGGATACGACGAGGAATCTTGGAAATTCGTCAACGACGAAACAGTCGTGCTGGACATTGATTCGCAGGCGTGGATTCAACTCACGGTGGAAGAACAAGCCGCACTCACCGTGTTTGGCTACGACGAAGCTTCGTGGGATGGCGAGGATGCCTGGAGTCAACTTTCGGATGTGGAGCGAGCGGCTGCCCAAGCCCTTGGATACGATCAGAATTCGTGGGACTATGAAATCCCCGTGGCAGTCGATAATCTGTGTTGGGTGGAACTCACATCGGAACAGCAGGAAGCGGCAGGAGTGCTGGGATATGACATGGTATTGTGGGATCAAGGTGAATGCTAGCTGCAGGATGATAACAATTTTGTATCGAGTGGAAGAACACACTGGCGTATTAAGCTAACTGTAAAGTACTGTAAGACAGATACGGAGAGCGGATCATGCTGGGACATTGAAAGATTCAAAATAGCAGGCAGTACCAGGAGACGAATGGTTGAACGTCAATCGCATCCTTATGAACAAATACCCCCTCGACTACCTTTAGACTCCTGAAGGAATCAATACCTGAGTGACAGGTGGAAAACACACATCCAAAATCCTGATCGTCCGGGTAGCCAACGCCCGGGGCGTTTGAACAGTTGCGCTGACACGACTACTTCTACCGTACCTGTGAACATGGACTGATTTCCTGGCTATTCCACTACTGCCTGTATTAGATGACGACGTAGCTTAGGCTATACCGGCACACTGTGTAGTGCTGTTCTAGCTCACAAAGACACCTGGGCGTTGCTCCGTCGAACGGCAACGCATCATCTTGGCTGGGAAGCAATAAATCGGGTTTTTCGCATATTGTAGCCATCAATCAATGAAGCCAATAGTTGGTTAATGTCTTTTAGTTAGTTGTTCAGTTCATGCCTTTCTCCAAACTTTCCCCATACACTCATTCATTCATCTATAGCAATGACGAAACGAATGCTCCCAGAATCATGATTGTGGAAGGCATTACGAATGGACTGGCAAGGAAAGAGGAAGATGCATCACTCCCTGTTTGTGGTGAAGGTGGCGCCAATGGTTCTTCGGTGGTGACCGTCAAGGAAAATTTTCCCGTATGATTGACATGACCGCCATGGACCAGCAAGTAGTAGCGTGTCCCGGTTTTGGCATGCCAACTAAGAGTGCTGTGTTGTCCACTCCCAGTGCTGCATTCGGTGTCATTGTCGACTCCGTGGACGCATTGAAGACCGGTACAGAATCCTTCATAGACCGTCAATGCTGTATCAAAGTCGGTGTCATCGTGACACGTCGAGACCGTCACAATCGTGCTGCTGTCTTCCGGAATGCTGCTGTTCTTGTAGACTAAGAAATATAATTACATCAAGGGCATGGCATCAGACAGACACGACACGACAAAGCGCCAATACAGCAGCATCCAAGCACCATCAAGTGAACTTACGATACCAAATTCCACGCTTACTGGCCGCCGTAGCGCCACACAGATTTTGGTTCTCTTCTTTCGTGGCACTCACCGTGGATCCTTCTAACCCTACTTCGTCGTTGTTCCCAAGGAGGACTGTCAGATCAATCGCTCCATCGCACACATCATTGGCAGGAGGCGGATCCTGAGCCATCAACGGAACTACGACGCAGAGGAGAATCCACAGCAAGGACGAACGGGGCATCATCATCATGGTCAAGGTTGATCTTTATTAGGAAAAAGAAGGTGGAGAAACGGTGTGACTACTGTACTGCGCTGTAGAAATCCGACGATCGCGACTGGGTTCCACGACAGTCAGTCGTGGATTCAATTGACAGCAATTCGTGGATCCTTTCCCGTCCTCACAATTCCATTTTACGATTTCTCACTATTTCAATTTTCCCGATTCCTCCAAAACTTACAATTTTTCCCATTTCTCAACTACAATTTTCACGATTCGATTCCAAATATGGGATACCACAGCATGTAGTATCTTTGCTGCTGAAGCTACTGCTATTCCAACCGCCCAGCTTTTGGCTCACAAGTGGTCCATGCCCCCACTCCGTGGTTTAGTTTTCTGCTCGGTAGTGCCCTCGCTCATGCTACGATATGCTTACGCGGCTTTGGTGTTCCAGCTCTCAAGCTCTCCAAGCAAAGGGACGATCGAGGATCGAGGTGTTCTTGATCTCTTCCACTAGTCACACTCCTTTGATCCTCCCTGCCATCCTCCCTTGCAAGCCTCTCTTTCTTTCTTTTTTAATGGTGCTCTGCTGCTTTGCTGCTTGTCCGGCTCGCATTCTTGCCTCCAGCCCGTCTCCTCTGCAACCCCTCCTCACCATTGTCCCCTTTAACCCGAAGTAACTTCCCCGTATTGTACGCACAGCACCGTTTGGTGTTTCCCATATACAAGGCTGTCGGACCGCAATCCACCCCAAGTGACGGAATCATGCTGTCCTCGACGGTGCCTCAGGCCACAGGTACCAGTACGTGAGTGCAAAAGAAACGCAATAATGACTGTTTTGTTTGCTTTGACTCAAGCTGCTAATATGTACTATGTAGATTTATCTAAGGTTGATACATGTAAGGGATGTGTGTTCTCTGTCTGTCGGAAACTGAGTAGGAGTTGAGATGAGGTTGAGTTTGAGAAACACACCGGGAGGTGTCTGTACATTGCGAGCTTGCACAGTATGGCAGAGTGGAAGGTTGCTTTGACCACCTCAAGACGTTGATTCGATTCGACGCGGCGGTCTGGATGAAGGGAGGGGGAGTTGCCTTTTAGCACTCTAACTCATTCCTGAATAAGTCTTGTTGGGCGGTTGTACAGGCACTCTCCGGCGGTGGGTGGTCAGCACGAAAGTTGGCCAAGTATCGCTCAACAATTTGCTCGCCCTCAAGTTCCCACTTTTTTCTGTTGGCTTTGGCGTAGTTCAAATACTCATCCGAAGATACACCAAAGACACCGCAAGTCTCGAGCTTCTTAGCAAGAGGGATCACGTAAAAGTCATAGAAGCCCATTTCGCCCTTGTACCATCCTTGGCTCGGATCGCTGTCTTGGCGGCCGTCCAAGTATCCCATGTAGCACTCTCGGAAGAATTTCTGCAGCAAAGAGAATATTACGTGAGCACAGAAGACGCGAAGTGGGGAGGGAAGCAATCGCAGCAGAGTCGTACCTCGTTCCATTTGATGTAAACTTCCCAGTGTTGCATCATGTGCGAGACGTCCGCTGCTTGAATCAAATGCTCAATCTGCGTGGTTACAGGGGGAAAGCGAGGAAACGAGTTTAGTTTCAAACAGGACTGTTGGGAACTGACACAAACGTGTAACCAAGCAAGGCACTCACCACAATGGTCGCCTTTCGATCGGTCATTTCCTTCTCGGTCTCGTCTTCGCCATCCTCGCTGCTGAAAGCTTTGTTCCAGCGCCCCTTGCGGAAGGCACTCTGCTCCTTGTCCACGATATCCGTCGCCATGACTGAGTTGACCACTAGCTGTCGGAAGCGCTCCAGCTCGGCCTGATTCGTGTAGATGCACTTGCGAAGGTCTTTGTACTCGTCCTGCATTAGCATGTTCCAGGAGAGATCGACGGAGTTTTGCTCTTTTGGTTGGACGACAAAGCAATGGATAAGTAAGTATGGAGCTCAGCATTTGCCTGAATCAATTTCTAGCCCGGTGCGGTGCGTACCTGCTACACTCTTTTGGTTGTAGAACTCCGCCAACTCGCTTCCTTCCTTCACCAACACAGCATTGCTCACTCCGGGATGGTCCGCGTCATGCACCAACGCACTGTACACGCACGCAAAGTGGATCATGGGGTCACTGGTCAGGCCGAACGTGTTGTCGTGCAAGTCGGAAGCTTCGCCCTTTTGGACATAGGCCATCGTGGTGGTGTCAATAGTGTGAGTCGATACTACACGTGATAGCAGCTTGGTAATGGCTTGAGCCACGTGACAGGCATGTTCAAAGTTCTGTGTTGGAAAAAGGGAGGGTGAGGGAACGTCTGTTCGCAGAACATTTGGCTACAATTAATAGCAACAGATCCTTTCCCAACTTACGTGAAAGTCGTTTTCGTGATAGAGATCGCCAATGGCAGACACGTATTTCTGAAGCTGCTTGAGAACGGCAGGAGGTAATTCCACAGTGGAAGGATCGCACTTGAAATCATTCTTGTCGCTGGAAAGCGTAATAATCTCGGCGAGTTCATCTAGTGGGTTCAAACTTGGGACAACGCTGCTGCTTTTTTCCACTCGTTTGTTTTGATCTCTCATGGCGACAATCATCTTGAGTGATCGAGTGAGACTGTCGACAATCCAGTCCACGAGCCTCTTCTTCTTGTTGTTGTTCATACTCCTCTCAATCACATCCAGCTCGTGGTCTGCATCCGATGTGACAGAAGCTTGGTCACTGCTATCCACAGCTGTGTCGTTGGTGAATGTCTTTCCAGCTTGACGAATCTTGAGCCAATAGGTCTTGGAGGTGATATTGTCTTGGAAGACGACCGTCTTTTCGGTTGGCACCAACCATTTGGTGCGCCCCTTGGCCTTGAGAATATCCGCCGTGGCTTGACTAATGTGGATTCTGCCGGCTTGTGATTGGTTACGGACCGCAAAGGTATTGTCGTAGGTTTCTCCAAACAACTGGAAGCGGCTTTTGGATCCGCGCAAGACACCTCCTGTAATGGGGCCACTGGAGATTCCCACCCTGAGCTTGAGGTCACCCGTATCTGGTCCCAAGTACACCTCGAGCTTGTGCACGATGTTGGTAGTTTCTCGTCGGCACTCGTTGGCAAAGCGACAGATTGTAACGGCATGGTTTTCCATGGGCTCGGGGTATCCGGCTGCAGCCACGTAGCAATCACCAAATGTCTGTATTATTAAAGATGAAACGAAGGAATCAATATAGGTATGGTGAGCCGCGTTTATCAATGCTTCCCAAGCCACCAGCCAGTGCCTACTCATTACTCACTTCAACCTTGAAAATCTTTCTCCTCTTTCCAATGCGATCAAATTCCCCATAGAGTGTCTCGAGCAGGACAAACACTTGAGCGGGTTCTCGTTCACTGGACCACGCCGTGAATCCGACCAGATCGGCCACCATCAAGGATCCTTCGGGATAGTAATCGGCAATGGGTGTGGTGTTGTAAAAGAGTACACCATTATTGGAGGAACTCATAGTACTGGCCGTCAGGCTGTTGCTGTGGTTTCCTACCATGGGCAAACCAAACATTTTACTTTCATGTCCAGCATTGTCTCGTTCGTCGGCCAACAATCGTTCGCGAACGTCCTTGGGGTACATGGAATTGACGAGTGCACCGGTCCGGTTGGCCGATGCGACAACGACGTTTTGTCGTTTCTTGACGAGACAATCGTAGAGAAAGAAGAAGAGTGCCGTAATGACAAAGATCATAATGGCCCCGACGGTAAAGACGGCGGGTCGGTTGGTGCGGTATTGATCTTCAAATTCTTGAGAGGGATAGAGGTTCATGACATAGCGACACTGTGCGGGCGTTCGCAGATCGGTGGCATTGACCGAGATCTCGAGATAATCGTAGTGAGGATCGTGCAAATCGCCAGGACCGACAAATGTGACGTTGGGACCGTCAATGCGAAAGGTAAAGGTAGAGCCGCACTTGTTTTCGAGGTAGAGATAGATCCCGGCAGTTCCTTCATCCGAGAGAATATCGGAGAAAAAATTCCAGGTAATGGCCGCGGTGAGAAAGGAGACAATGGTGACATTCTCTCCTTCATGAAAGCTGTCGTATACGGGCATGGCGAGGTAACTGTCGGGCATGACATCTCCGGAGAACTCTTGTCCATAGACGGAACTTCCAAAGGCTTCCGAGAGGACACCCTCCCCGGTGCGCATCATTTCCTTGGCAATGGGAGGAATGATGGGATCCGCCCAGGCATTGTTCTGGGTGTATCCTCCCGGCAGTCCATTGTCGAGAGGTACAGAGACTCCATGGACGGGAGCATAGAAGGGGAGTTCCGGGTCAAATGTAAAGTCTGCCGTTCCATTGTCGCACTTGGTGGACCAGTCGGTGTAGTTGTAACGAAAGATACACTCGGCGACAGGACCGGGAGGAGGTCCGATGCGTCCAATCTGTTCCCAGGTTTCGTTCCTCCATCCTTGATTGTCAATGACGTACTGTTCGTAGGTTTCTCGATTGTCTTCGGTGACAATGGGAGTCAGAATGATCCACGAGGCTCCCATTTGCGCCATGGTGTTGTGGCCTTCCCAGTAGAAACTGGGCATGATCGTCACAAAGGGCCATTCCCCCGAAGCGGCACCCAGCGAGTAGGCCGTCACGGACAGAGCCAGAGCCTTCAAAGCTTGAAACTCCGCATTGGCGTTGATCTGAGACACTTGAATGATCTCATTGGCAAAGCCTTCAAACTGGACAAAACAAACAAAGAGAAGAGTGAAGAGTGTGAGTTTGGCCCCAAGTACCTGGTACAGACAAGGACAGACATGTCAAGCACTGAACATGAGCACTTACACTGGATTCAAAGTCTTCCTGTTCCGTATTGGACGTAAAGGCCCACGTAGCGTAGCCGACGCCAAAGGCCGCACAGAGCAAGACGACAATCATGATGAGCTTGGAGACCAGGACTTGCTTGTTCTCGGATGCACTGATATCGTTCACATTGAACGAATCGTCGCCGCCGCTGCTGCCCGTGTTGCTCGACATGGATGTGCGGCTGGCTTCCACGTCATCTTCGTCCAGGAAACCAGATTCCTTCGAGACAATGTCGTCCTTCTTCTTCATGGTTGGATGGAGTGTAGTAGTAAGTGTGTGCAAGTAAAAGTAGAGTGTGAGCAAAGAGTCTTTTACAAAAACAGTCCAGTCTTTTTCCAACAATCGCTTGGGGGGGTTTGTGAGCAAAGAGGGAGGAAGCAGTTTAGAAAAAAATCTTTGTGGTTGGAGCGATGAACTTTTTCGGGATCGTTCCTTTCGCTACCAAATCGAGCTTACCAAACCACCCAAACAACTCAGCCTTTTTGATGACCCAATGCGAAGGCTGCTGGTACTGGACCTACGTAGCATGTCACAAACGGAGTAGAATTCTACAGCAATAAGGTAGGTGACAGTAAAACTTCAGCCAAGGACTTATTAAGCTTCTCAATTCCCTCGAACATTGCCAAAACAACTCAGGAGTTCGGTGAGCAAGAAAACTATACAGTCGTACTACATGTAGTAGTTACTGAGTACTGATCTGCTGGTGTGTGCTGGGTCTACCGTACCGTACGTGTCTACGTGTCTACGTACCATTCTACTTTGATGGTTGAACTTGCCAAAACAAGTGACCAATTCCAAAATTGGTGACAGGATGACCCAGTTCGACTCGAACATGACTGACACTTAAATCAATAGCCCTCGTGGAGTTCTTTCATGTTCGGAGCCTCTTCTCAAAGAAAGCAAGAGCAAAAATATGAGACTTAAAGGTCCAACATGATTGGGTGGAATGTAGTCATCCTTAAACCGCAACTATTAAAAGCTAGACCGCGAAGCTCCACAATCAGCTGCTTTCGCAGCTTGCCAGTTATGACTGTGCGGATACGACAAAAATTTACTAACGTCAGTCATTCCAATTCGGGTTCATCGTTCCATGAAAAGCTCATGAAAGTACGGCAACTCATTGAAAGTTGAAGTCGAGTGACAATGAAGAAGTCTGTTTGATAAATCAGTAGAATTCTTTTCGGTCTTCACTGTCCGGATACCGCTCGCAATCAAAGAACTCGAGATCGTGCTGTTGTATGTCGTGCTCAGAAAGAAGAGAGGAAGAGTGTCCATGAAGTCATTGCTAAAAGCTTCCCCACTGGTTTGCGGGTCAAGCTAATCAAAAATAATGGTGATACTTTAAATCGATACTAAAGTCTTTAGCTGGTTCGCTTACGTCAATCATAGGGGCTTCATGCCGGTAGCTTCATAGGTCATACCGGTACCGACCAGTGTTCTTGACAACTGTCGCGGCAACTGCAGAAAGCAGAAGATTGCAGAAACGTCCAACGTCCAAGTCATCCTTTGAGTCATGATATCTTTTAATCAGTTCAAGCTTCTTTTTCAAGATTCATTTCATTCGGCAAAACCAAAAGGAGGTTGTTTTGAGGGGCATCGGGCACCACCATCCCCAATGTCCGGGAAACACCACCAGTGGTTGGGAGTTGGGAGGATTTGGTCCTCTGGTTGGTCATTGATGGTGTGCTTCGCCAAACTCTTTCCCTCTCCGAACACCTGATTTGGTGATTCTGTAACCCCACAGCCACCACTTGTGGTCTCAGTAGTTGGTCAATGGTTTCGTAGATTCCACATTTTTACCCCCAAATTTGCGCTCCCCAGTTTCCCCCTACTGGTTGGGCAAATGTGTATATCGTTGCTTACCTACTGCCAACGGAGCTATTGTACTCTTGCAGCAAAATGCAAGGAACTCCAGCTACGTTAGCTACTTGATCACCTCTCGAGCTTGAACGATTGAATAATTGATTTTCTCTCATTTCACTTTTTCCAGTGACGCGCCACCCATGCTTCACCGCGATTCCCCCCGCATGCTAGAAGAACGCTACATGTTGCGGCCAAGTGGCTGGGCGCTTCGACGACTAGGGTTTACTTCTCAGCTTCGTCGAACAACTTTCGGAGATGTGGAGCGCATTGATCGCTAATAAGGCAAAGCGTGGTCATTTTTTGCTCCTTATTTTAGTTTGCTTCTTGGTAAGGTTGACTGCTTTCACCAAAATATCCCAATAAGTAGTTGACGGACGAAGTATGCGTGGCCACGAAACAACCGAGTGGGGATGCGGATTGCAGTAAAGCCAAATGATTGAGAGTTCCTAGTTGGCTGGTCACAGAGCGCCCTGCCGGTTCTTCTTTCTGGAGACCCAGGGGCAGATGGTGATGAGATGAGAAAGAACCGTCTTTAAAGTCTCTTGAACATTCTTAAATCTCAAAAGACGGATCTTATGAACACTGGAGCAGAAAATGAATCCCAGTGTTTTAAAGTCTAGTATCTTCAAGAATCCTTAGCATTCCTGTCATTGCTGCAAGGAACCTAAGTTCGTCCCGTGGAATTATGATTATAAAGGTTATTGAATTAGGGGCTGTTCAGATTGGACTGTTAAAACTCACGGACTCCTTTGTTATTGACTTTGATCGAATGAATCGAATCAGTGGTACCTGTAGAGGCTCTAGCTACGGTAGGCTCTACGTACCGTACGATGTACTAGCACTGGTACTCTAGGCACAGGTACCGGTACGAATACAGTATTCATTGATGGCGAACGATAGCCCACTCGTCTGTGAGCCATCAGGGAGGCTAGCAACTCAGGGTTGTTGCTCCATGTACTGCCCTGCACGTCCAACAGTTCTTTCTCCCTCTCTTTCCAATTCGCCCGCCTCCCCGTTCCACATCCAGGTTTGTGTTCTGTCCTATTCAGAGGAAAACTTGTGAAGATCAGTCGGGATCTGCAAAAAATGCATGGATACATTGGCACCGCACTTCTTCGGGGCATCGGAAGTCACTTTGTGGGCAACTGGATCGTATTGACGTTTTGGGGCAGTATTTGTCATCCTCTTGCTCGTTGGCAGCCTTTTTGATGCAATGGGAGAATAGAAAGCAAAGAGCTCGCTGCCCGGTTCGGCTGGTGGTTCACCTCTATCTACTCTCCTAAAGAGCAGCCAGGATGACTACTATCTAGTCTGTTGGAACCTCAGGCTGAAGTGACGATGGAGGGCAGAGGGCCCTTCGGCTCGACTCTGGCAGCCAGTGTTGTTCTTGGGTTGGGGGAAGAATGGTTGAATCGATAACCGAACTACTTCAAGGTCGTCAACTACGTTAGCCGGACTACGATTTCACCCCTACGACCTTCAAAGCTCTCGATGCTTCGCTCGATGAAGCCCGCTACGGAGAGTGCCACCAAGGAATGCTCCAGAACTCTCCTAAACAAGTTACCAATCATCGCGTATGTCCATCTACCAGCCTCTCTCTGGCTGTTGCAGCTACCATTCATGTATTCCAATCTTCAATATCTTCCAGGTTGGACAACTTGTACTTGCTAGCTCGATCTTCAGCTCTCTTAAGCTCCACAGGAAGCAATGCCCGTCTTGACGAGTTCAAAGCTTTCCATGCAAGTCTTTGTATTGGGGTGATCTGCTCCCAATACCGGCTCCCAGATAGCAAGGCACTCTTCAAATTTCAACAACGCTCCAGAATGGTCACCCATGCTATACAAAACACAGCCAATGTTGTGATAGGACTGGGCAGTATCAGGATGATTCTTTCCCATCACGGACAGTCGACTGCCAAGAGCCTCCATGTGGTTTGTCAAAGCACCTTCATAGTCACCCATTTTCTGCAGAACACAGCCAATGTTGTTGTAGGTGGCTGCCAAATCAGGATGATTCTTGCCCAATGCCGACAATTGAATGGCAAGAGCTTCCTCATACTTTGCCAAAGCACCTTCATAGTCACCCGATTCATTCAGCACCAGTGCAATGTTGTTGTAGGTGGTTGCCACAGATGGATGATTCTTTGCCCAATGCTGACAATCGAATGGCAAGAGCTTCCTTGTACTTTGCCAAAGCGCCTTCATAGTCACCGATCTTGCCCAGGACGATCCCAATGTTGTTGTAGATGGTTGCCACTGATGGATGATTCTTGCCATGTACTGACAATCAATGGCAAGATTCTTGTGCTTTGACAAAGCACCTTCATAGTCACCCATCTTCATCATTACTAGACCAATATTGTTGTAGTGGTTGCACTAGGATGATTCTTGCCATGTACTGACAAGTCAATGACAAGGGCTTCCTTGTACTTGGACAAAGCACCATCGTAGTCACCCTTTTCTTTCAGAGCAGAACCAATGTTGTGATAGGTGATTGCCACATGAGGATGATTTTTGCCCAATAATGATGAAAAAATGGCAAAGGCTTTCTTGAAATTTTCCAAAGAACCATCGATGTCACCCATGGCCAGTAGCACTCCACCAATACTGTTGTAGGTAGTTGCCACATCAGGATGATTCCAACCCAATAATGACAATTTAATGGCAAGGGCTTCCTTGTACTTGGACAAAGCACCTTCATAGTCACCCATCTCTTGCAGAACAGCCCCAATATTGTCATGGAATGTTGCCACCACAGGATGGTGCTTGCCCCCTGCTGCCACTTGTATTGCAAGAGCTTCCGTACATTTTGACAGGGCTCCACCATAGTTGCCCAACTTCATCATTACAAGTCCAATGTTGTTGTAGCTGCTTGCCACGGCAGGGTGATTCTTCCTCAGTACTGACAATCTAATCGAAAGTGCTCGTATGTACTGCGACAAAGCACCTTCATAGTCACCCATCTCATACAAAACATAACCAATATTGTTGTGGGTGCTTGCCACAAAGAGATGATTTTTTTGCAACACTGACTGTTCAATCAAAAGAGCATCCCCATAATTCAATAAAGCCCCTTCATAGTCACCCTTGGATGTCAGTATAGCACCAATGTTGTTGTAAGTGGCTGCTGTCAGTCTATGATTCTGGCCCAACACAGTCGCACAAATTGTCAGTGCTGCCTGATGGAGTTTCATGGCTGCATCGTCTTGACCATTTTTCCATAGTATGACCCCTATACGGTTGCAAAAGACTACATAGGCCTTGTCATTTGTTTCTTTGTGCGCTTCAACCAACTGAGTCAAGACACCATGCATCCATCCACGCAACAGATTGTTCACTTGATTATTCAGAATTGAATAACCAATGCCTGACTCCAGTTTCGTCAGGATAGCCAGTCTGTCACTTTCGACAGATGCCTTGGCATGTTCCACTTTGGTTCTGCTCAAAGTCTCATACAGAGCCTCAATGCCTCTTCCCTTAGTGATTACATCCTTCTCCAAAGATTTCTTCTCTTTGGGTGGCATGACAATATCTACCTTGCATCCCTCTGTGGTATGAGCTGTAAAGATCTCAAAAATACACCAGACTCGAGTGATGTAGATGGGTGCTTTCCATGGAGCCATCATTGCCAGCACATGACCAATCCTTTTGACACGCTCTCCAAAGATGGCAAAGAAGTCAACCTGGGAAGAAGAACCGACCAATCCGGAATTTCCAGTGGCAGTGCTTTCCACTACCCTGTGCTGATTGACACAAAGGCAGCATATCCAGATATATGTCCTCTTGGGGTCAAGCTGATTTTGTTGGCAATAGTCAGTGAGGGTGTCCACAATGTCTCCAATCGAATAATTCCAAGAATAGCTGAGCATATGAGTTGCCTCCCCCACATGGTCCTCTCCTTCTAGACAATGGACATAGGCCGCACCTATATGTCCATCAATTGGGCACTCAGTCATGGCTCCCTTCTTTCGGATGACACCAGGAGGACCTTGCAGATCCTCAATTTCATAAATCTTGGACATTCTGGAAAGGTGGGAACAGCAGCAGATTGACTTTCTAGGGTGCTTTGGTACCTCTTCCTTCAAAAAGACATTCTCCAAATGATGAACACTGACACCCAGAATATCCAGCTTCTGGGTGGTTTTGTTGTTGTTGGACCTGTTCTTGATGCGATTGTGGTTAATTGGACGCCTATGTTCTTTGTTAGACTGACAAGTAGGTGACGGTACCACTTCCGTCTCCGCGTCTTGCAGTTTTGAGTACCTGGCTTCAGGCCGCATCAATGACGTCTGATTGCGGCTCATGTCTCACGGAAATTATCTCTTGCCTTCGATCAACTCTTTTTTCTCCTTTCCTCTTATTAGTTGCGGTTCTTTGCAATGATGTTTGAAACAGCACGTCGCTGGCTCCCGTAGATAATCTACCAACCTGCCTAAACCCCCCTTATCATCGTCTTTTGCTGCCGGTTCGGATCGTCCATCGTCTTCGCAACCGATTGCGAGCTGAGCTCGCAATGACACAAGGAAAAAGAGGCTGGCAGCACCCGATCGAGTGACTCGACTCAGTCAAGTCAGAGTTGAGTCCAGTCATAGAAACGGCTTGATCGATGATGAATCGAATGGAATGGAATCGAGTCGTAGATTTCGAATATGCATCACCACAGTAACCTACTAGCTAGTCTAGCTTAGCTATCTAGCTGAGTCCAAATCCTCTCCTGCCTGCCTTATTCCACCCCACGTAGCCCTACTTTGCCCAAAAGCCCAGCCTCCTCTCTATCCTTAACCATGCACTTAGTCCTATATTTCTTCATTATGTATTTTGCATGTAGCAGCATTCTGTATTCCAACTACAACATTCTACCATGCTGCAGTTGGCATCAATCACCAATGAGCCCTCCCACATGCGGTTGCAGAGTTCTGCGGGAATGCGTCCAGTGATTGCTGTCTCTGCAATCCCCAGGTGGGTCAGTTGTGTCAGCGCTCCCAGCTCTGTTGGGAGTGTCCCGTTCATTGCCGCACTACCCGACACTTCCACATGCCGCAATGTTTCGGATAGCAGCCCGAGTTCACTGGGAAGATTTCCTGGAATGAGGGTGTCACCACGACCCAAATAGGCAAGCTTGGTACACAAGCCCAGTTCTGTAGGCATTTCACCCCGAAAGAGGTTGTCTGTGGAATTGAGAACTTCCAACGAATGCTGTAGAATCTGCAACAAGAGTCCCTCTCGATTGGGGACTCCACTTGTGATGCGGTTGCCATTGGTCATGACAACTTTAAACTTAAAATCAAAGAGCCCATCGCCTGCAGTGAGAGGGCCAGCAAAGTTGTTGTTGGACATGATGATGACTTCCAGGTGGGGGTTGGAGATCAAGGGTGGAACTGTGCCGACAATATGGTTGTTGCCAACATCAAAGACTTGAATTTCCGAGAGAAGTGTGGTAGGAAACAGTGGCCAGGTTCCAGTCAGGTTGTTATTGGCAAGGCTCAAGGACACCAAAGTCCCATTTGAGTTGCAAGTGTTTGGGACGTAGTAGATGGAATCAGATGAAAGACTGCTGAAACTGAACCATTGACACTCGGACACATTGTAACTCATCCAGCCATCCTTTTGGAGCCAGGAATCCCCATTAGTGGCATAGTAGAGAATGGCCATGTAGAACCTCTGTTTCTGGCGCTCTTCAGAGTAATTATGGAGGTTTGGGTCTTGTAGCATCCAGAGATTGGCCAGGTAGAAAGGACTACTGGGATCTTCAATCTCCTTTTGAATGGCAACAGGCAAACTATCTTGAAAGGGGGGATACAGAGTAGGAACGGGCTGCTCTGTAAATACATGTACCTGTACCGAGTGGTCCTCTGCCGCTGACGACGAATTGTGGCTCGTGCTGACATTGTTTCCCTTGACATTCTCACTGTTGTGACTGCCGCTCGTGCGAGTAGAGCTATCGCTCCGTAACAGGAAGACCGGGATGAGCACGACAGCCACTACCGCAAGCATCCCAAGTACTACCAGAATACCAACACATTTCTTGGAATCTCTCTGCTGGTTGGCGTTGTGCCTCTTCTTTCTATCTGGCAATATCTGGGCGTCATAGACTTCCATCTCGTTGTCGGTTGCACCAGGTGCTGGACATGATCCGGTCTCCAAATCTTGTTCTTCCTCTGTTACCACTTCGGCTCCCAATATGACATCATTATTCTCTTGGTCGCTTTGATTATCTTCTGATTGCAGAGGGGCCGGGCCGGACGTGGGCAATCCTCTGAGAGGTGCCGGGTGTTGGATGCAATAGGCTCCAGGCCCGTCGGGTTCACGTCGTCTTGTCCGTCGTGGCAATGGCTGCACTGCGGAAGCAATATCATCTAGAAGCGACGAATCAAGCGTTTGCTTCGCTTTGTCAATCGTGACGTCGTTGCCATCACGGTCTTTTCTTTTCGCTTCTTCTGCTTGGTCCTCCTCAGCGTCGACTTCGCAGTCTTCCTTGATGTTATGGCCATCCTTGATGCAAGCGCTATTCTTCTTGGAGCTTTTCCCGATGCTGCCATCTCCCTGCCCATCGTCGTCATCTGTTTGCTGCTGTTCCATTGTCTACCTAATAAGTTACCGACAAGCTTGAATTCATCAGATTGTTCAATTCAACCTTTCGAAGACTCTCTTGATTGTTGTTTTTCGAGCCACAACGTCGCGTTGATACAGTTGCTATTGAGCAGCTTTTTGAGCTGTGTCAAGACAGGCACATACACCATCGTGTGTTGCGACTGACGTGCACTTGTAGCACAGTACAACCGTACAACCACTGTTCTTCACCGGATTCGGAGAAGAATACTACGACTGTAGTAGAAGAATACTGTACAGTGTAGAGCTCGTGTCGTGTAGAAGCCCCGGGCAAAGAATGTCAGTTTGAAAGGTCACTCAATTTTGATACCGTAGCTACTCATTGAAGTTGCTTGGAGTTTGGACACTCGGAGTTCGAATTGAGATCTTGGCGAATGAGCCCCGTATTCTTCAGAGATCCCAAGCAAATTTCCCATTCTGGACAACTTTGGGGTTCAGGTCGTTGCGGTAAATGTTAAAACGTTTTTACACAAAAATGGAGAGTCAAACGTAGCTTTAACCCTACCGGTATATTACCACAACTACCTTCTAAACCTGTCTTCCAGGCTGCCTCTGGCCTCTTTTCTGCTGGAGTATTCGAGTACCTGACAGCCTGACAGCTGACAGCTGACAGCTGACAGCCACTGCCAGGTACATGTACTACCTTTGCACGGGTGTGTCTGTCCAGGACCAGGACGAGGTTGGATTGGGGAGCTATTGGGGATGGTGTGAGAGGCTACACGGTTGTGCACTGCCAGTACATGGAGCTACACGATCTTTGCTTCTCATTTTCAATAGTTGCGAGAATGCAGCCACGAGCAACAGACTTCTCCATCAGCGTGTTATTGGCCGTGGTCACTTTTGAAGCTAACTTACTTGGTGCGGTCTATGACGATCTGTTCGCATCATGGCGCTCGATCGATTGTCGATCATTATGTTGCGCGTTGGCTCTCTTTGCAGGTCTGCAAGGCAAGGCACGGCAAGGCAAAGCGCTTGTGGCTCCCACCGGAACTGACTGACTCCACTCTAAAACTCTCTTTTACATGCATTCCTTTTCTGTATGAAACCACACTTGTTTGCTTGTGTAAAAGTCCGTGATCTCAAAATTTGGCTCGCAAAGAAGAACTTCAGCCAGTTCTTGAGTCATTGGGAGGAGCGATCTCTGAAAAATCAGATC
>CAICTM010001816.1:0-22245 GCA_903772945.1 Seminavis robusta
ATACATAGCTTCTGATTTTAGAAAAGACATCAGGTTCTAAGGGTCTGCAATGGAAGATCTCCAGCAAGCATCAGAACCCCATCTTGTGGACATCTTCCAATGTTCCAACCTTTGTGCTATCCATGCCAGGAGAATCACCATCATGCCAAAAGATATCCGGCTAGCCAGGGGGATTCGAGGTGGAAGGTATTAGGTACTATTCTATAGTCAAGAGACCTGATAAATTAACGTATAAGATAACATTTGTTCTTCTTTTGTTTGCCTTCTTTCGTGCATACCATATGTCATTTTGTCAGTGCAGCCTTGATGTTTTTAGGTTTGCATGCGGGCGTAATGTTTTCTTTTCGTTACTGTGTGACATGTGACAACTCCATCTTCTAGCAGGATTAACCTGTGGTTCTAATATAATAGTACTCTCATTATGAACGTAGTATGCCCTGTCTGTGCATGTCGCCATCATCGCCTGCTCCCCGTCATGCACCTCGGGTCACATACATTCTGCGGCCTGTTCGCCACTCTACTTACGCCACCATCTGGGAGTTCACTCTGCCCTTCTGTAGAGTGAAACTACTGAGCAAATTCATTGTTTGGCATAGTTTTTCGTTTCCAGTGGACATACAACAACACTACGACTTAAGGCACTGTGCACGAGTCGAAATCGGTTACTAAGGAGGACGCACAGAACTGCTCATAGCCTTTTTAACCAGTGCTTCTACCCGTTCGAGAACTATGGGCGCGTCTGCGATGACGACACGACAGTTAGACTTCGTCCGTACGTTAACTCTATTCACTCAGGCTACACCTCTCCCAGGTCCATACCACACGCCTGAAGTACCGCGAAGTTGACATCTCTACTGCCAGCAGGCGGACTCATGAAGGTTAATCGTTCCTAGTGGGCGGCACCAACTTTATCATTCCAGAAAGAGGATCTGTACGTTCATTTCTGACTTCCGGGAACTGACAAAAAGGATTAAGGAACCTTATCCATCCCAAAAATACAAGACTGCTCTGAACTAGAGGATTCAAGTCGCTACTAGTCTCGACCTGAAACAGGGATACTACACATCGAGCTGTCACCTCCTCGAACAACTCTGTCTATCCTTCATGGGGAAATACGAGTACAGAGGTTGCCAATGGGCCTATGCAATAGTCCCGACATCTTCCAAAGAAGATGGAACACCATCAGACGTGAATAGTCCTGCATACATTGATGATCTACTCATCCCTAACGAGTGATCTAGCAGATCCGTTGAAAGTAGATGACTTTCCCAAGCTTCCAGAAGCGGCTTGAAATCAACTACCAAGTCCTTCCTCGAAGGAGAACTGGAGTATTAGCTATTGGATTCTCGAGAAGGAAGCCAACCTTAACAAAAAATACGCGATCAGAATCGCTCTCCTACCAAGGAGAACTTCTAGATTCATTGGACCAATGAACTACCAAGGGCTGCTCCAGACAGCAGACCGGAGTACGACCCTCGTTCTCCACACGTCGGTTACTCAGTACATACACAGTCGTCACTGGACAGAGAAGCGGTCCCGCGTAAGCATCGAAGACTCTCGGGGAGAACATGGACTTCGCGCAGTTCCACGGCTCAATCGTGCCGCTTCACCAATCCGTTCAAAGACCGATACATAAGGAACGACTTATCCAGAAAACACCGATAAGGAGAATGGCACGTGTCCTCATCAAAAATGTCAACGATACTGGATGATTCATCAGTATCAGCGTAGTACGTCAGCCAAGGGTCCTTACCAACAGACCGAGTCAATGACAATGGCACTTACGGCTCCGACATCTACCGCCAATAGCGGCACAGCTACCAGACTTGGAACATAAGGTATTTACACCCATACAAGGCCTGATCCCCTTGTAGGATTGCCATCGTGCGACGCACATGCTTACATCCAAATCTCCGGAGAGTGCCCCGCACTTTTAATTCATATGTTCTCCTTGTCGACTGTGTCGGCTTCGTGACCCTTGTCAGGGGGCGAATGCAATAGATCAATACACGGCTCTTAGCCTTATTCGCGACTCGATCCTAGATAGGTTTGAGTTCGACTCATGACGTAGTCCTTGCGAATAGTCATTGAGCAGATTCTCAATGACCGCTCTAGTCATACTGTTGATGATGAAACATCGCTCAGATATTTAGCCAGCGTGAGTACTTCCACGCACTAGATGAATGCTAGACGAATTTTCACGCGTTCCGTTTGGATCGTGGAACGAGTAGGATTGCTACCGCAACCTACTCTATCTCACTCTACAGTCTCCCGCGGGAGTTCAGATCTACGATCTTGATTGTGGATTCTCTCGTTGATTAGTTTTTCATAGCTTTCTAATCTCTCTTCATAACTTTCATTTTCATTCTCTCAAACTCAAAACACTCGAAAGATCTTTACACTAGCTTTTAGCGTAGTGCACAAGTCCTGCCACAGCTAGCTCACAGAAGTGTGCCAACAGTGACAGCAGGAGTGGTATTGATAAAGTTGTACCCACCAACACCAAAGTCTCAAACCTTTTTCAACCTTCCTTTGAATTCTCTGATCGATCTATCCAGATTGACATACCAGATCGACTGACAAGACAGGATCATGCCAGATCGCATGACACGATGCGATCGAATCACAAGTGCGACCACAGAAGCCTATCTAGGCAGAGCAAGCTTACTCAAGCAAGGGTAGCCACACACCAGTGCTACCGGGATATCTTCTGCAGAGGATTCCCACTGTTCCACAGGAACAATTCCACCATGGAACCAGTTCAAAGCAAGCAACAGTTCGACGGAACGCCACAAGTTGCCAGCACCCATCTACAAGAGGTGCAAACCAAGGTCCACATCAAGCAAGCACACACTCATGTACAACAAGTCACAGCCATTCGATTCCAAAGAAGAGGAGGCCGTGATGAAGGAAGAAGCTTCCCCAGCTGGGAAGAAGAGGATTCCATTCCTCTGGAAAAGACAACAGAAGGACATCCAACACTTCTTGGACATCCAACAAGAAGAGACAGCTCACGTTCCATTCCAATGGACAACAAGCTGACTCCAGATAGCTACCAAGCTATTGCACAGACTCATGCTCACCTGATTTCCAAATCCAGTATCAAGCCTGAATGGATTGATGTTTCCACACATCATTGGCGATTGAGACCATGGCATATCGATGTCCAGTTCAGTCTACATCGCCAGTCAAGAGCACAGTTTGAGTCTACGAGAATGCAGCCGGAACTTCCTAGTTTCCAGCTACAGCAATACCAAGTGACCGGAACTTCCCAGTCCACGGTTCAACAAGTAATCGGAACTTCCCAGTTTCGAATACAGCAACATCAAGTGACGGCACCAATTGCCACAGCAAGTCATACAGGAGTGGCAACACTCACAGGAGTGGTAGCCACAGTTGCTTTTCATGACGACACTGTTCACATGTCTACATTGACTGTGACAGATTTGTCAACACTGCTATGGATGACAAGCTTCTCGCCACCAAGCGGAATGCCGAGCAACCTAGCAATTGGTCTCCCTCGACCAACAACTGTTCCTTATGGAGCAACCATCATTACATTAATTATTTGTTCCACGGTATCCTTTATGGAACCGTGCAGGAGTGTGTTGGAGGTTGTATTACAGACACCTCAATACAAATTAGTCGTTTATCCCAATCTAGTTGATAGGGGATATCTATATCTATTCTCTAGTTACATACATGGGGAGTTTAACTGATCTATATGGTCACCCCCTTCACTATATCCTTTGAAGTTGAATCAATCCCAGAAAACATGGAGAAAGATCACTTCTTGGAAATAGCTTAACAGTAAAACAGTATTTTACCTTTACTAAGCTAGAGTGTTACTAGAAACCAACAGAGGTGTAGCCTTTAAAATAAAATTTCGATATTTCACAAGAAGGTAAACCGTTCCGAGTGGGTGGCACCAACATTTATCATTCCTAAGAAGGATGGATCTGTACGGTTCATCTCTGACTTCCGGGAACTGAACAAAAGGATTAAGTGAAAACCTTATCCGATCCCAAAGATACAAGACATGCTACTGAATCTAGACGGATTCAAGTACGCTACTAGTCTCGACTTGAACATGGGATACTATCACATCGAGCTGTCACCTCGCTCGAAACAACTCTGTACTATCGTTGTTCCATGGGGAAAATACGAGTACCAGAGATTGCCAATGGGCCTATGCAATAGTCCCGACATCTTCCAAGAGAAGATGGGAACACTCATGCACGACTTGGAATACGTCCGTGCATACATTGATGATCTACTCATCCTAACTAACGGTGATCTAGCAGATCACGTTGAAAAGTTAGATGAAGTTCTCCCAAGGCTTCGAGAAGCCGGACTTGAGATCAATGCTACCAAGTCCTTCTTCGCAAGAGGAGAACTTGAGTATTTAGGCTATTGGATTACTCGAGAAGGAATCCAACCCGTAACCAAGAAAATAGATGCGATCCAGAATATCGCTCCTCCTACGAATTGGAAGGAACTTCGTAGATTCATTGGACTAGTGAACTACTATCGAGACATGTGGATCCGACGATCACATGTACTTGCACCACTCGCTACACTTACTTCCAAAACTAAGAAGTGGAAATGGGAAGCTGAACACGACGAGGCCTTTCGCAAGATGAAGAAAATCATCAGCAAAGAAACCTTGCTCGCTTACCCTGACTTCAACGATGCATTCGTTATCCACACGGATGCAAGTGATACGCAACTGGGTGCAGTGATTTCCCAGAAGGGAAAGCCTATCGCGTTCTACAGCAGGAAACTCAATCCCGCTCAAACACGCTTTACGGTAACTGAGAAGTAACTTCTCAGTATCGTTGAGACTCTCAAGGAGTTCTGTAACATTCTTCTCGGGCAGAAGATTGTAGTACATACGGACCACAAGAATCTCACCTGCAAGAATTTCAATACCGATCGCGTTATGCGATGGCGCCTTATTCTGGAAGAATATGGCCCCGAACTTCGGTACATCAAGGGCGAACACAACATCGTCGCTGATGCGTTGTCGAGACTTAATATCTCGGACAACGATGGTTCTTCAGAACAAATGGACGCCAGCGAGATTGCTGAGCTCATGGCCGTAGACGAAGAGGACTTCCCTAGTGATTTCCCTCTCTCGTTCCCCGAGATCGAACATCGCCAGAAGGACGATAACGATATCAAGAAACTCCTCAGGGACAAGCCAAACAACTACAAGAAACAATCTTTTCCCAGAGGGGACAAGTCCTATGAACTAGTAGTCAAGGACAACAAGATTGTTGTGCCTAAGGCCATGCAGAAGAAGCTGGTCGAATGGTATCATGGTGTACTGATGCATCCTGGCGAGACTCGCACAGAACTTACCATCAGTCAAAACTACACCTGGAAAGGGTTGCGCAAGACTGTGCAGTCCGTATGTCAGCGTTGTCAAAGCTGCCAACGGAACAAACCCAAAACGCGTAGGATTGCTTCCTCCAAAGACTTGCGAGGAGATCCCTGGGGAAAGACTATGTATCGACCTGATAGGTCCATACAACGTCGGGGATCCTAAGAAAAAGAATTCCTGTACACTTCATTGCCTGACCATGATCGATCCAGTAACCGGATGGTTCGAGATTGCTGAGATCTGCTCCAAAGCAGCAGACGAAGTAGCCATCATTCTAGAACAAACGTGGCTTACTCGGTATCCATGGCCTGCTGAGGTTATCATGGATAGAGGACGTGAGTTCCGCGCAGAAGTCGAGAAGACTCTCCGGGATGAGTATGGACTTCGTCGCAAGTTCATTACCACACGTAACCCTCAAGCCAACTCGATGGTCGAGCGTGCTCATCAGACCATTCGTAACTTGATAGCTGTTCAAAATATCAAGTGCCAAGACGACCTCGTGAATGGATCCTGAGATGGAGTCCTCACGGCGGTTCGGTTCGCAATGAATGCCACGATTCATACCACCTTGCGTGCAACGCCTGCACAGCTCGTGTTCAATCGTGACGCTATTCACAATGTCCGTTTCGAAGCCAACAAGAAATACATCAAAGAACGTCGCCAACGACTTATCCAGAAAAACAATGATAGGGAGAATGTGACGCGTGTCCTTCATCAATACAATGTCAACGATACTGTGATGATTCAACAGTATCAGCACCGCAAGTACAGTCAGCCAAAGTACAAAGGTCATTACAACATAGACCGAGTCAATGACAATGGCACTGTACGGCTCCGACATGCTACTGCCAATGGCGGCACAGTCTACCAGACTTGGAACATAAGGTATTTACACCCATACAAGGCCTGATCCCCTTGTAGGATTGCCATCGTGCGACGCACATGTCTACATCCAAATCTCATGAGAGTGCCCCGCACTTTAAATCATATGTTCTCCTTGTCCGACTGCTGTCGCACCTTCTGTGACCCTTGTCAGGGGGCGAATGCAATACACGGCTCTTAGCCTTATTCGCGACTCGATCCTAGATAGGGTTTGAGTTCAACTCATGACGTAGTCCTTCGCGAATAGTCATTGAGACAGAGTTCTCATGACTGCTAGTCATACTAGGTTGTCGATGAAACATCGCTCTAGATATTTAGCCGGCGTGGAAAACTTCCACGCTACTAGATTGCTACTAGCTGAAGTTTCCACTTGTTCTGGAAATGCACCGTGGAGTACGTAGAGTTATTACCATAACCTACGATATCACACTTCAAGGCCTCCCGCGGGAGACCAACTTCAATGAGCTTCACAACGATCGCTCTCATGGATTAGTTTTCGTAGCTTTCTAATCTCTCTCATAACTTTCATTCTCTCAAACTCAAAACACTCGAAAGATCTTTACACTAGCTTTTAGCGTAGTGCATTTTGTTAACAAACACAATAGCTTTCAGCTACCCTCAACCTATTCCTTCACCATGAAGATTGCTCAAGGAAAGCATGCGTTCAGCAACTACGAGAAACAGTTGCATGACAAACCCATTCTTCCTCTCGTCGACAATGACGAAGACAACGAGGTCGACGACACTCGTGCAACCACCTACAAACTTCGCACCATTCCTGCAGACGCAAATAGTGCCAAGTACACTTTCAAGGTAGCCATCATCAATGGCTCCAACTCTCCATGTGAGACCATCAAGTGGGCCACGAATATGGACAAGGTCTACAGTCGAGAGCTAACCCGTGGCCAGAGGATCCTGTGCTGTGTGATGTCCTCCAGGCGACTCGACTCGACTCGACTCGACTCGCTCAGCTGGAACAGAGAACAGAGAGCATGCTTTTGTCCTCTGAGAGCTCCAAACCATTCCCGCAATTGCCTTGGCTACAGTGCCACATGTACTACGTGTGCTGGCTGGTTACCATAGTTCTGGCTGGCTGCTCAACTTTGGCTCCAGGCCCACGTTTGCAGCATGGCTTGCATTGGCAATTTCCGGGACACCCATGCTCCTTTTTGCATAATATTATGGCTTCAATCGTCTGCTGGTTCGATCTTCAGTACTAGTAATCTAGTCCAGCAGCATCAAACAAGGGGGTAACCTACCTTTGAGTTTTGTGCCCACTGTCAACCACTGTCTTGATCATGGTTTGCATGTATGATGACACTGGATTTCTCCACCCCCCAGGCTCTGGCAAACGATTGGAGCCGTTTTAGGGGTTTTGGGAAGTCGAATCGATGGATTCGAGTCAATCGATTCGAATGATGAATCGAATTGAATCGACTCGAATGATGAATCGAATCGAATCGAGTTGCGGCGACCAGTGATTGGACCAGTCCTGGAAAAGAATTCAGGTAGCCTCAAATCTACATGTATTGGCAACCATCCAGTCAACAAGCCATTGAGCATTCCAAGAGAATTCAGACCGAAATTAAATTGAGCAAGACAGCTGTAGACCATGAGTAACCAAGCCGAACAAGCGAAGCAACTGGACTCTGTTACGGATGTCGTCCAAGAAAAAGAGATTGATGCCTCCAAGGCGCAAGAAGCTATGAGTGCCTTGACGGCTCAGAAAGCCGATCAAAGCCTGGATGCCGCGGCCCAAGCAGTGGCGGTCTCCAAGGAAGATGTGGCGTTGATAATGTCGGAATTGGAAGTGACAGAAGATGTTGCAGAACGATCTTTACGAAGTGTGACCGTGGAGGATGGACAAAGCCGAGTAGTGGAAGCACTTCGACATCTCGTCACTTCAGTCTAGCCACAAATACTACTGAAGGTGCTGCCTACGAGCAGCAGTGGACTGGCAGGTAACATGTGGAGTCGAGAAGCGAGTCGAGTCAGTTTCATTGCATAACTTCAAATAAGGCGACAATCTATTCCATTATTCAGTACAATCAAAGGTGCCACTAGCTAGTATTATCTAAAACTCTATTTGGCTTTATTTGCCTGCCGCTTGAATAATTCCCTCATTCCGTGATTTCCCAACACCGAGCTGCGGGTACGTCGTGATAAGCAAACGAGCCACTGAGACGCCAGCTGGAATTGAACTTCGGTGGCAACCAAGAGTTTCACAGTTCCTCACTAGACTATACAGTACTTGCTCAGCGTACTGTATTTCATTGAAGCAAGCAACAAACAAATGATAATTTTTATTTTTCTCAGCCTTCTGTGTATGGTTACAATAACCAAACTAAATGTTGGTTTCAGTGCCATCTGGACACAAAAAAGAGAGACGGTCACCCTGGTCCCAGTGCTTTTTAAAAGTGACAAGGTCAGCTATCATAGCTATAGCCACTCATAAATTATTACCTCGAGCATTCTACTTGGGTATGGGAAGGCCAAAGCGTAGAACAGCGAAGCAATCGAAATTATTCACATTAGTGTATCTGAATGCACAGCTGTGTCTCTATGATTCGTCTTTTATAAATTGAAATTTCGAGAGAGGTAGCTTGTCTTGATGCAAGGGCCATTGTGTTCTATCATAGCCAAAACTGTTTCTCCTAAGAAATATGCTTCCGCATTAGATGTCCTTGCAACCTGAGTTGCTAATATTGTCGACAATCCGTACAGTAGTATTCAGATCCACTTTGTTCCTGCCCCGTGGCTTCCATGCATTGGTGGCATTGCAATTTGCTGCAATTTGTGCATCTTTGCGGTTGACAATGGCGATCCACCTGATCACCACATATTTTTTTATGACACACAGCGCACATGAACGGGTTGGTATGGGGAGGTGTGGTCAGGCCAGCATCGAGAAACAAGAGAGTGGAACATCGACTGCAGTGCCACTGTTGCCGATAAATGGCGTTCCGAATTGATTCGCTCGTCATGGCAAGGTTCATGATGGACTGAAAATCCGAGCAGTGCTGCAGAATCGACGTAATGGCATCTCCAGGAAGAGCCTGTATAGACCGAGGCTGCTGCTGTTGCTGCCGTGACCTGGTGGGGTCAGGGTCAGATGATTCCATTGTCTTCCTTTTGGGTGGAGGGAGTGTTTGGTTGTGGCTACCGTGGGAGTGTTTGGTGTGCTGCTGACAAGCTCAAGCCTGCAGGAGCTGTTTGATGTCTCCGTTGGGTCCAAGGCTTCCGTCACAGCCCTCAGTTCGGGCAACCCAAACGGTACCGTATCTTGACTACTGCCGTACATCTATGTTTCTGCGTCGCTGTAGCTAGCTAGGAAACAGCACAAGAAGGAGCAAGACCTACTGGCTCATTCCTGTGCTTAGTTAGTTGCCATTCAATGATCAGTGAAGTCTCTGGCTGGTTGCCAATCCAATACAAGCCATTGAGTACTGAGTACAATTGATTTCTGCCTGATGATTTTGCTAGGGATGCAAGCTTCGTCTTCAAATGGTGGAATTGAGTTGCCATTTTCAATGACTTCCACATCAGTTTGAGCTCTCTCTCTCTCTGGCTGTATCGACCCTGCTGGTTAAAAAAGTTTTGAATAGAGTTATAATAGTGCGCCCAATATTTGCCATTCCGCATGTTTGTGCGAGTGTCACACCGGAAGGTTTCCACGCTAGACAGGGCTTGGTTCAATTCGTATTGTATTGTATTCATATGCCCACTACTGGGTCGTCTCCGTTTCCAGAAATAAGGTTGAGGATTACTAGTATTGAAACAGTATTCGCGCGCTCCGCGCGCTCATCCCTTTCTTGCTTCGCCCCGAAACAGCTCCCTCGCTCATTCATGCGAAACTTGTGTGAAAAGGCTCCCTCGCTCATTCATGCGAAACTTGTGTGAAAAGCGAGGCGACTTTCATGTGCATGTACATGCGCTGACTGTATCCCGTCAATACAATACTAGTCAAATACATAGACTTCTACAGAGGCCTCTAAGTATTGCACGCCGGGTATAATTCAAACCTCTGCCCCCAACAGTACCCTTACCCCTAAAGCAAGTCGTCTCCGGGAGACGAAATTGGTGAAAATGGCAAAAAGTACTAGAATTGTATGCGCCTACTCGCCATCGGTCAGAGCCAATGCACTCAAAGCAGCAGCTGCTGATAGGAGCTCTTCATCAGCTTTGGCTGCCCATTGGGCAAACCTGGCATCATTCTGCTGCTTTCTGGCATGTTCATAGGCCTTCAAGGTACCCTTGTAGCCTTCAAGGCACCCTATCCCTACCACAGGGGGGGTCAATACCCAAATTGGTATTGTCTAGATCTGCTCCAATGGGGTATTGCTGGTGGGGCTCCAATACCAATACAATACCCAATACCTAGGACAGGCTCTCAATACCAAAACAATACAATCCAATTTTCAATACAATACAATACAATTAAATTGGACCTAGCCCTGACGCTAGAGCTTCTCCACTGACTCTCCACTCTTCATTGCTGCTGTCCCCGAAGACAACGTTGACGAAGCCCACAGACCTGATTCGATTCGAAGAGAACGGATAAAGGGGGAAGAGGAGGAAGAGAAAGGAGGCGAGCTAGCCTGCTAGCCTGCTACTAGTACCTGTATCTGCTTTCAATGTTTGGTTGCCTCCAAATCTGACTGGAGCTGCATTCTGCGTTAAAACAGAACCTTCATCGAAAACCAAGCACACCAACCAGCAAACTTTCACAAACGGCAGTAGACGACCTCGCACTTCGCACCAAGCACCAAGCATCAAGCAACAAGCAGCAAGGTAAAAAGAGTATCAGTTGGTACTCGTGCAGTAAGCTCCCCAGCCAAAATGAGGAAAGATGCAAAAATGGGGAAAACCTTTGGAACACTTCGGAAACAAATAGCATTTTCCTACTTAGTGTCCCTGGAAGCATGACTGAAAGATGATTTTGTGATCAAAAAGCCGCCATCTTCTGGTTACCAGATCTCAGTCAATATTCAACCAATTGACCTAGTTGTTGAATGGTATTTGTCAGCAATAATGTTGTTTTGAATGTCATTGTCTTACTTTGTTGAGATAGCGTAGTTGATAGTGTCATATTGGGTGTTTACTAAGAGGGGATTTTTGCACCAATTATTTCTGAATGTAAGGGTATAATTGGTGCAGTGTGTCTTAATGTCAAGGTATAAAGGGTGACTGATCTTCATGCTTCTAGCTAGAGGTGATGTTAGGTTGCCTGTTTTCTTAACACTGTGCATTAAAAAATGAGGAAATCCTCATTTGGGGTACGGAGGAGTAGTAAGATCAGCAGCACGCACCTCACCTCAAATAGGTACCGGTGGTACCACCATATCTCTACGTGGTACCAGCACGTGGTGATCTGACGGCCCATCAACCAAAAGTTCAAACACAGATCGCACTTTGTGATTCACAGTTACTGCAATAAAGAAAACTCAAGGATTTATGGTCATGTCAAAGATATCGTACGCTCACCATACCAGTACAGAGTACAACAGATAAATAATTGCACTCCTGATTAGCCTTTAAAATGTTAATCCACTGAAACTCTTAAAGTAATCAAGAAAAGCTTAATTAAGCGAATGTCTTGTGTCACGGCATCAATTTCTTTTCTAGGCCAATAATAGAGCTAAAATTACTTAAAAATAAATGACAACTACCGGACTGTCTCTCAATGTCATAGAGAAAACGCCTAAGAAAATGGACTGTACATATGAATCTTGTAACGGTACTTTCATAGAATACTCAAGACTCAAGTACTCGAGTATTATTTATTCTGGAGTCTGGAGTACATCGTAGTTATTATCACTCATTCACTCATTGGCTTATTGTTAACACCATTGACGCCCTGGAAACCAGAGGTTAACATATGAATTTTGTCTTTTCTTTGTAGTCATAGAGAAAAGCCTCAATCCTCAACGAAGGATCAATAAATATTTGTGTCCTGAAACCTGAAACTATCTACTCCTCAGCTGCACACATTTTTCTCTATACATCACCATTTATAGTATTTGCTTGCCTGCTTTGGCTCATTCCGTAGCTAGAGAGTGGAAACCTGTCATTTTCCGCGGTGTTGTCTTTGCGTATCAGGTCTTGGCCACCGGTACATGTCCCACCAGAACACCGTGCCAACTGCCAATCTGGCAAAACTGGTTCTTCTTACTCAGAGTTGTCAGCTGTGTGATTCAGTAGGATTTAATGGGCTTTCCCATTGACATTCAAAGAAAGACTCAAACGGACAGCACGGATTCTATGTCTTACTCTAGAAATACTGAGTACTGGAGTAGTAGCCCATTGTTAATACCAGTGACACCCTTTTAAAGAACCTGTTATTACTCTCCCTCGTACTGTAGTCCTAGAGAAAAGCCTTGAGTGCAAGATCTTGTCCTGGCATCTGGCATGGAGTTTCAATTTGTGTCGTGTTTATCATAATTGTACTGTACTAAAAATAGCAGTATTCGTGGTGGATCTTACAGCCAAAGCTCAGCCAATCTATTAATACTCCGTTCCCTCCAACATCGCACAAGGCCCTAACTCTGTCGCGCAAGCTTTGGTGGGAGCGAAGATAGATCGAAAAGTGCACAGCAAAGTTGTCAATCATTTTGGCTCCCTTTCAAGGCAAGCTCCGCTCATCTCGTCTGGCTCACAACCGAAGCAGCTCACAATCTTTAGAAAAGCTTCCAAACAAAAGACAACTCCTCTACCACAATCGAATACTCGAGTACTTTTCATCACAATGGATTCCAGCACCGAAACCATGGACTCTAGCAGCCACAAGAACCACCGATTCCAAGACAAGATCAAGAGCGCTCGCAGCAGAGCAGACACCTTCCGACGTTGCAAGACCACCGGAGAGATTGTGCGGAAGCAACGATCCCCCAAGCCCGAGGAAGGCCGACGCCGCCGACAGAGCGACTTTGTCAGTGGAAGTGCCCTACCTCGCATGGATCCTCACAAGATTATTGAAATGCTCGAGACCTATGCGAGCACAGATCATGAGGAATGTCGTCAGTGCTTGCAATCCCTCAAGAACAACAGCAGTAATCCAGACTCCACTAGCAGCGGCCGACGACGTGCTGGCAGCTCGTCGTCGCATGACCGGAACAATGCCAGCGTTCGAGGAGCTTGAAGTCTATACAACGTATAACCCCAAATAACTATTTCATTGCTAATTATTCCACCACAGATCTTTGTGCGCAATCTACTGTAGGTGATCCTAGCTAGGTACGGTGGCCACGGTGGCTGTTTGTGCAGGTCGCCGGTATAGAGCGTTTTCTCCTGCTCAAGGGGCACAGCAAGAAAGTGCTGGGGCTTAGCGACACACTCTGACCAAAGACAGGTGGCGCCCGTAGGGAAGAACATAGATTGAACGCTACCAGGGTTGAAGGAAGATGCCTGTGCACATCTTCTGCATTTGAGTTTCCTTCAAAAAATAGTATATCGGTATGTATCATGAAGGGGGCTCAGGACGAGGAACTCAATGAACTAATCAATGATTCTATGGAAGCTCGCTTGTTCAATGCACCAGCTCGCTCTAGATTGGTCCACCGCATGCGCCTTTGCCCATTTCGGAGGAACTCAAACTGTTTGCAAGTCACGCCCCAGTAGCCTACAAGGTATTGAAGGGTTGGTACAACACACCCATCCCCTAGGTTGTGGGTGATTCTGTCAACAATCTTCGATCCGGGTTGGAGGTTAGTCTAGTACAGACGACTGGATGTGCGGCCACAGGGACCTGGAAGGGAAGCAAGCCAACAGAACAGTCCATCAAAGCGGCCGTCTAGTTGTACGCTGAATCTCTTTGGGCTGTACCAGCAAATCCGGTTCATTAGTGCAGCAGGGCTCCAAAAATGGGGCTGTCAATTGGAGCTACAAACATGCGCCGTTGCCCTTGTTGGAAACCAACGTGGAAGAACTCAAAGCCTTTGCTACACAAGCCCCACTACTACACGGTAGAGTCCATCTCTCTTTCATCCCTATTTCGGTCAACATTGGAGGATCGGTATCAAAGATCTACCATACGTGAGAAGTAACCATAGCCAATCAAACCCGACATACATGGAGTTCTTTTTATTAATAAAAGAGAGCAGAACTTGTGTTGTTGGACTGGTCATTGCTACGCTGCTTTTCGGATCCACAAAGAGACTGCGTGCAATACACCGGTACCTGGTACCATGGATACCGGCGCCTTCTATCTGGTAGTGATAGCTATTGGCAGCTTCGCAGGTTTCCCAAAATGCTACGTCATTAGCGTTAGAGATGATCTCAACTGTGGATATTCTGTCAACGAAAGATCTTGAAGATCCTCTTGAGGCTTGAAAGCGGAACTTCTGAAGATGAGGATGGGCACCGCTCAATACCTCTCTAATATCTAGTACCAGGTAGCTTGTATTATTAAAACATTAAGAGGTTCACTTGATGGCTTTAGCTCGGCTTTGGCTTGGCTTTAATTTGGCTTTAGCTTGGCTTTAGAAAGCCTATAGAGTCTCACTTCATTCTCAACTCAAGAAGATTCTCCTCGTTTCGAAGTCTCCAGCAATTGAGCTTCTACTTCACACCGCTTCTTTGCAATCATGACACCAGAGGACAATTTCTCGGTGGTGGAGCTCGCACCGTGCATCTACATGTGTCGGGAGCTGCATTATGCTCAGAAATGGAATACAGCCAATTGCTATGTTGTCCAAGGCACGAAAATGGATTTGATCATTGACACGGGTTTGGGCCTCTGGAATTTCAAGGAATTCCTCGTGCAAAAGAAATTGATTTCCCAAAACGACAAGCCGTACATTGCCGTGGTCACGCATGTCCACTTTGACCACTCCGGAGGGCTACACCAATTCGCCGACAGTTGTGCCATTCACGAAGAGGAACAGGAGGCGATTGAAACGAGTGACAATGTGGCCGCCTGTACGTTTATCTATCAGACCGACATTGAAAAGAATCCGCCCACGCCAGATTGGCAAGCTGCCGACTATCACGTTCGTCCTGTCAAGCCTACAAGAGTCCTTCGAGGCAGGGAAAGCAGCTTTGATCTCGGCGACAATAGAATCATCCAGGTAATTCACACACCCGGACATTCGGCTGGGAGCATTGTTTTCTGGGATGAGCAAACCGGAATCTTGTTTAGTGGAGATACCGTGTGTGACGGACCCGTTCTAGACTGGGCACCCACAAGCAGCGTGGAGGACTACCTCCAAACCATGGATATCCTCTCGAGTTTGGCATCCAAGGTGAAACGAGTCTTTCCAGGACACGACAATGAATTTGATGGGAACCGGCTCAAGCAGATTGCAGACGACTACTTGAAGGGTGCCGGAACTTGTCACAGCTGTACGGCCAAGCTTACCAAGGCACTGGCAACCATGTTACTCCGAGGCAGAAACGCCAAGGGAGCCACATCATGTGAAAGGGGTTGCTACCATGCTTGCTGCTGTAGCTGTATTTTTGGCCCGGCTATGAATCATGGATGACCGGGCGGCAACCACAGTGTAGAGGAAAACACGGATGGAATCGAATCTTCAATCGAACTGAACCGAATGTTTTGAAACTTCAAGTGACAACCAGGTGAAAACGTTCAAAAGTTGGTGGTCGCTCGCTCATGTGGAGTGCACATGGAATGCAGGGAGAGATGGAATACGAGGCAAGACCCTCTTCTGGCGTACTCGTAGTAGCTTTCAACCCTTTAGCTTCACCAGGTACGAGAGAGAAGTTCGTTGATTTTCTGCGCAGGATGAAACCACGATCACTAGGCCTACTAGTAGCTAGTGGTACAATGGTCGCTGGGCGCAAAACGACTCCAAGAAGCAGGCAGTTCGAAAGAGAACGTCATGTAGTTCTTTGCTTTGGCTAGTTGTATCGTACCGGTACCAGTACATGTAGCTCCTCGTCAAGGCCTGCTGCTGTCTGCCGTTTAATTCTCTGCCTCCAACCTCATTCCAGCCGCTGGCCATTCCACAGCCTTCTTCAGGCTGTGGAATCAACCACTGGCTATTCAAGAAGGCAGTCTGAAGATATCTCTTTTCCTGGAAGGTTTCTTGCTACCTAGTATTCGGGGGGGGGGGGGGGGCGACCAACAGCACCTAGCCAGCTAGAGCCTTCGAAACTTCGAACACCAATTGAAACTTTGCTTGGGCGGGGTCCATCAGGTCAGCAAAGAACTATCGCAGGTGCAAGCTTCTGGTAGCTAGCTGGAGTACTGCAGGGTCTTGACCTCAAGAATGTGCTCTTTTGGTTTAAGAGTTTACTCTTGCCCTCTGAACAGTATCTCAATCGGCTGTGTGGGTCATCTCAGCTGAATGCCTTACTGTGAGGCTTCGAGCATCGAGACCCAATTTTGCCTCACGTGTGTATGGTACGGTAGTATGGTACCACTGCCGCAGGGTTGCCCTACATGTACTAGAGTACCATTGTTGCGATACCCGAAAGGCGTTCTTTAGCGTTCTTTCCACGGCAATGAGCATTGAGTTCACCGTGCTACTAGCTGGATCGAGCAGCTTCTTTTCCCTCTTGCAGGTCGTGCATTTAAACCATTGGATACAGCTTCTGTTCTACAACTGACACGAACGGCTACCTGGTACCGTAGCTATTAATAGGCAGATTGAGTCGAGTAGCTGTCGAGTCTCTAGTAAAATTTGAAAATTAATTGATGTGATCGTATTCTTGACAGTCATTTATATGGCTCCAAGACACCTTGAACAGCCTTTGCATAATGCATTGGTGGTCGCTTGACGCTTGACACAAGACTTCAAATTCGCATCCACGAGACCAAAGCACCCCAAGATCCAAAAGCTTCTCGATCACATCTGACATCCATGGCAATTCCACCCTCCTCCAGCCATTGCCAAGAGCTCACAATCCCAAGTTGCCTCAACAAAAACTACCACCAGTCCAGCCAACCAACCCGTCCCTCTCCAAACTAATATCATTTTTCTACCATGAGCGACAAGTGTGCCCGATTCCAGGAAAAGATCAATGCCGTTCGCCGCCAAAGCCAGAAGGCTCGACGTCCAAGTGCCACAGCGGCTCCAGAAAGACGACGAAGCAGCGTGTCAGAAGGGCTGAAGCAATTGGCCCCTCATGAAATTCTGACCGTGCTTGAGCACTACGCCACCATTGATGGAGACCAGTGTGTTGAGTGCTTGGGTGCCCTCAAGGATTGCTCCATGCAAGATTCCAGTAAGCTCCATCACAGTGGCCGCCATGGACGACATCACAGCAAGCGAGGAAGCCAAAAGCCCAAGCACGGTGAAGTCTCCACATCTCTGGTTTGAACAGCCTTCCAAATTGCTCTAGCTAGTAGCAGGATACCGCTGCCAACGAAAGGTCGACAAGCAGCCAGGGTCCAGAAACATAGAGAAACTAATATATAGCATGCATCATCTTACTACGCGTACATGAATCTAGAGAGCTGCGTGCACGCATTGTAGAGTTACTCGAGAAGCCACGGGCCCTTCACCCACTCGTTTACCAGGCGGCCGCTCTTGCCACCTCCCCCTAATGTGAAACCCAATAGCATGCATTCGTTGTATACATAGTCATTTACATTGTCCTCTAGCTAGCTTCACTTTTGCTCATCAAGGCTCAAGACAACTTGAATGAATGTGCCGCACTGACGTTTGTACTGGTTGGACCTACTGTACCACAATTCTTGACATCTCAACTTCACCGAGGACAACGATCTAGATGTAGGCACAAGGAAATGCGCGGGAGCTTTCTATAAAGAAGCATAAAAGGCAGGAGTGACCCCGGCTTCCAAATCCCACTCCATGACAGGTTCCCAAAGAAGAGGCAGTACATCTACCAGTGACTCTGGAGGTGCATCCACTTGTGGGGTGGGTTGTGGGGGGGCATCTTTTTGCGCCCCTGCCAGATCCCTGTTTCTTGATTGCAAAGAGCAATGCATGCTCTGATGGTCAGCGAAAACGATGTCTTTCAAGTTGTGGTCTTTCGCCAGCGCTCGGGCGGGAGGAATAGGGGGCATAGTGAGCATTGCAGCATCTTGCGTTTGCAGAGGCAGAATGGAGGGGATTTTAGCTATGGTTGCCATTTGAACCGTACCGGCGGTAGAGGTGGAGGAGTACATGGTTTCAACGGGTGCAACTGGTGAACTAGGATCAAAGAGATTCGCTGCTATTCCAGTCGAATCAGAGAGCTGTGGAGAGATGATGCACACTGGTGGTTCCTGGGAGGGCTGTGCAAGGAGCAATCCTTGCGTACACGGGTGGGCTCCTGGCATTTCCCTGCCTGTCTGCAGGGGAGACCAGCATTGCTGGCCCAGCACAAACACCTTGTCTTCAGGTTCTTCCCCAATGGAGACCATGGTTGAAATCGAAGCGTCTTGCGTATGTGTGGGGGGATTAGAGGGCAAAAAAGTTGTGGGTTCTTCAGAATCATCGGTATGACCGAAGACAAAAGACGCCAATTCAATGTTGTCAATGAGAGTAACAGAGCAAGGAGCCTCTTCCGTTGCATTTGAATTGTTAAATGGTTGGGAAGATGAACCGCCATTGTCACCGCCAAACACTTCGGGAGAGCGGGGAGGCGACGTGGGAGGAGATGGCACACTGGATTTTCCCTCCAGCGATTTCCATGAATCAATGCTTGTGTCTCCTTCCGTTTTGGATGGATTCTTCTTCCGCCTTGGGGTAGTTCGATTGGCAAAACGGAGCGCATGTCCCACCTTATCACGTGCTGCCATTGTCAGGAGTTCTTCCCATACCATTGTTGAAGCATCGTACTTGAGAAAGCGGCAATTCTCCTTCTGCAGTCTCTCCACTACCTCTTTGGTGATCATCATCTTTTCATACTGTCAAAGAAAGCAGAAGGCAATGAGAGCTGAGGCAGCTGTGATGGCAACTCAGCTTTGGGTTGGTGATAAAGCTTACCTTGGTCTTAGTCAAAGAGTACCTCTGACGGTAGGACTCAATCACTGCACGAAAGCGCCTGGATCCAATATGTCCAACACATTTCTTGCCCTTACCACACAGGATGTCAAACTTTCCCGGCTGCAGCACCGGTGCTGCTACCGGCACCGGCATCTCCTGGTATCGAATATTGACCTCTTCCATCCTTTTCGTTTTTTTGGTTTGATGATCACTCGTGAGAGGGTGGTTTTGATTTTGTGGGCTCTTCTGCTCTTGTGCTCATTTTTAGCAGAACAAAACCAAGTCAGCAAACAAAATGCACGCATTATTACCGGCTAGCCAGAGCAACTACTAGCCAGTACTGCACAAAAGTACGTACCAAGTGGGATGGACACTTGACAATCTATTCTTCACTTCAACGCAGCACGTTAGTTGGTTACTATTTTAATAGTAGTACGTACTTTGAAGGAGAATGGGATAACACTGCGACAGAAAGCTTTTCATTAAATCAGAAAATTGGATTAACCATGCGACAGCAGACACTTGCTTCTCGTTCTATTTAAAAAAAGAGTAAGTGAGAAGTAAGGAAATTGAAAGAATACAGTAGCGAACTATCTTGAGCTGACTTGGACCTCCTCCACCGTTGTGCAGGGCACCAGCTCAGATGGGGGAGGCAGAAGGAAATGTTTCGTTGGTGACATTCTTGTGAGCATAACGTCCGCGATACCGGTAGGTTGAACGTAGGCGGAGAAACCGAGAAGACAGGTGGAGAAACCGAAACACCAAGACGACGGCCGAAGGAAACCACGGAAGCTCCACGGATGAGCCCTTTTCTGAAAACACACAAGACCTACAAATACCCTTACTATTTCCCCTGCACTGCCTGGTGCAGCTACTACTTCTCTAGGACCACAATACTGAGACAGGTTTCTTTTGCTTGGTAAGGTGTGTGTCGCCTGTGTTTTAGCATGGAATCGAATCCTTGAGGACGTTGCCTCGAATTCCTTCGGCTTGGCTCGCATGGTCCCACTCAAAATCGATGGTGCATTTGCCGAGGGTGGAGAACAGAGAACAGAGGGCAATGTGCACAAACCTACATCTGGCTGCATTCTGAAATAATGGCCTGCGCAGCCTGGGCATCCAAGTGCTCGCGGTAGCACGAGCATGCACCTGCTACCTGCTACAGTACCGTTCATTGATACCATCCCAGACTGTCACGAAGAACGAAAGGGAAGACAGCCCCGTACGTCGACTATTCGGAGGAATGCAAGCACAATGAGGACACCCCCACGGTCTGGAAAAGGGTGTTCTCTGACCCTTCTTACTACGTACGTATCATGTGCTAACTTCACATCTCTCCTCGATGTGGACGTCTGTACGGCTACAATCTCAATATCCAGATCAATTGCTCGTACTGAATAGTCGCTCCAATCTACTAAAGAACCGGGCCGACGCCAAACTTGTTGCGACGACGTGTTGTAGAACAGCCACTTGTCTCCATGGAAATGACAATACATTGTCTCTGGATCTTGCTCCACAGACTCCCAGTCTCTCCGTGCACAATGACAACATTTTCTTCTTCAATTTGAACCTCGATAAACTTGATCTTATAGATCAAATCGAGAAGGGACTTCCACAGGCTTTCGCACTCTGCCACAAAACATTCGAAGGATCACCAAAACTGACGCGTCCGGGTTCGAAACAGAAGAGCTACAGGAAGTGACCTCACAGACTCCACAGGTTAAACTGACTTTGCACGTCCCAAAGCTTACTGTAGTACCGTATGCCATATGGCACCCAGCTCCGTAGTGATTTAAAAATTAATGTTGATCAGGGGAACAGAAAAGTTGATTGGCGAGAAAATCCACGAAGGCTCCCAATTTCCTGGTTGTCTTGTGCCCGCAAAAGATCACGCAAGAAGCATCTTAGTACCGGTACCGGTACCGGTGTGGTTCTGCCAAAAATACCAAAAAAAATGCCCCAAGTGAATTGGGTTTCAGTGGTTACTGTACACTCCAAACTCGAATATAAGAAACTCCACTATAAGAAAGCGAGCCCTGAGATTCTAGAAAATGTTAAGAACATCTTGATGCTGAAATATCACAGACTTGTAAGAAAGCTTCCCAGTATTAAGACCTCAAAGCATAAGAAATACTACTAGTCTGACACCATGAAAATGCTTCAAACTTGTGCTTACATCTGCAAAATTTTCTGCCTCACGGCAGACACAGTGATCACCATCTGTATTTGATCCAACCCAATTTATGATTCCTGAGCAAGTTGAACCAAAATGGCCAGGTTCATTGCGTGTATCCAAGCACTGCCCTGCTTGACCTAGAAGCATAGTAAGAAAGTCTTCTATGCTGAAATTGGCTTGTTTTGTTAGAAACAATCTGAGGGGCCAAAATGGTGCTGTACGGTAAGAAAGGCCCAGGGCTGCACCGAATTTAGAGATTTCTTATATGTGAGTTTGGAGTGTACTAGCTAGCTAGCTAGCAAAATGAGCCTTTGCGATTGCTATAGAGTATTACATGTAAGAAGTGTGTCGCAGTGTTATCCAAAACTGATGTCACTTGAATTTTTCACTACTGTCGAGTGATCTACAGTGTGTTTCTCGCTGCGGTGAAGCTTTACGTTAACGTTACCAGTACGTACTCTTATCTTTGCTGCAACTCTGTTATTTGCGATGAAGTTTTTATCCTCTGTTGTCCAGTCCACTGGCATTGTACCATCGTGATTCTGCTACAAATCCGATTTGTAGCAAGGAGAGTACTCTAATACCTAAGCTGTATGATGTCATTCGAACTTTTCACCACTCCTACGGTGCAACAGGTGTTCTTTCCGGGGAAGCCTTTGTCACTCTCTCGAAACTGGAAACTGAACTCCAACCTCATCAATAAGATAACTCTATTCTTAGTCCTCTACTGGAGGTATCTTAACCGATTCAGCTACAGCAACACTGAGTTATTATCTTACAAGTAGCTCAATCTCAGTATCTTTCATATCTTATAGCCACTACCTGGTAGAAGCTTTTATTACATACCCTACTACTAACCATGCCCTGAGACAGTGAGGAGCCACCACCAAAGCTCAAGAAGGCAAAGG
>CAICTM010001817.1:0-22152 GCA_903772945.1 Seminavis robusta
AGAAACTCCTCAGGGACAAGCCAAACGACTACAAGAAGCAATCTTTCCCCAGAGGGGATAAGTCCTACGATTAGTAGTCAAGACGAGAAAATCGTCGTACCTAAAACTATGCGGAAGAAGCTAGTGAATGGTCCATGGTGTGCTGATGCATCCTGGCGAGACTCGCACGGAACTGACCATCAGCCACAACTACACTGGAAAGGGCTGCGCAGGACTGTGAGGCCGTATGTCAGCGTTGCCAAAGCTGCAGATGAACAAACCCAAGACACGTAAGCTGGGATTGATGCTCCAAGACTTGCGAGGAGATCCCTTGGGAAAGACTATGTATTGACCTGATAGGCCTTACAACGTCGGGGATCCAAGAAAAAAATTCCTGCACACTTCATGCTTGACAATGATTGATCCCGTAACGATGGTTCGAGATTGCAGAAACTGCTCCAAGGCAGCAGAGAAGTAGCCATCGTCCTAGAACAAGTGGCTTACTCGGTACCCATGGCCTGCTGAGGTTATCATGGATAGAGGACGGAGTTCCGCGCAGAGGTCGAAAGACACTCCGGATGAATATGGACTTCGTCGAAAGTTCATCACCACGCGTAACCTCAAGCCAACTCCTATGGTGAACGTGCTCATCAACCATACGAACTTGACGCTGTTCAAAACATCAAGTGCCAAGACGACCTCTGTGAATGATCCTGGGCTGATCCTCACGGCGGTTCGCTTTGCAATGCACATTGCCACGATTCATACCACCGTTCGCGCAACGCCCGCGCCAGCTCGTAGTTCAATCGTGACCGATTCACAACGTCCGTTCGAAGCCAACTGAAGTACATTAAGGAACGTCGCCACGACTGAACCAACAAAACAACGATAGGGAAAACGCAACGCTGTCCCTCATCAATACAATGTCAACGATACTGTGATGATATCAACAGTACAGCACCGCAAGTACGGTCAGCCAAAGTACAAAGGTCCTTACACTATAGACCGAGTCAATGACAATTGGCACTGTACGGCTCCAACATGCTACCGCCAACGGCGCACAGTCTACCAGACTTGGAACATAAGGTATATACACCCATACAGGCCTGATCCCCTTGTAGGATTGACATCGTGCGACGCACATGTCTACATCCAAATCTCATGAGAGTGCCCCGCACTTTAAATAATATGTTCTCCTTTCCGACTGCTGTCGCGCCTCTGTGACCCCTTGTCAGGGGGCGAATGCAATACACGGCTCTTAGCATGCTACCTTAGATCGATCCTAGATAGGGTTTGAGTTCGAACTCATGACTGAGTCCTCTCGTGAATAGTCATTTGAGACAGGGTTCTCATGACCGCGCTAGTCATACTTAGTGATGATGAAACATCGCTCTAGATATTTAGCAGCGTGGAGTATTCCACGCTACTAGATCCAGGCTAGACAACCTTCCACGCGTTCCGTTTTAGATCGTGGAGAAACGTAGGACTACTACCACAACCTACTCTATCACACACTTTATAGTCTCCCGCGGGAAGCCAGATCTACGATCCTTTGATGATGATCTCTCTCGTTGATTAGTTTTCATAGCTTTCTAATCTCTCTCATAACTTTCATTCTCTCAAACTCAAAACACTCGAAAGATCTTACACTAGCTTTAGCGTAGTGCACGATCGATCGATCCGTTGCTGAAGCTGAGCATGGAAGGAGTGAGAGGTCCGACTTTGCCGGTGATAGAGATAACAGTAGTAGTAGTACGTAGCAGCATACCAGTAGTGGCTCCTGCAGCGATCGAGATAACAGGGTCCTCATTGAGATTTCGATCGTCAATAGGATTAAGAACAAGGGGATTGCTTTTGAGCGAATCCAAAATGATAGGATGATCCTCATTGAGATTACGATCGTCAATAAGGACAAGGGGATTGCTTGCGAGCGAATCCAAGGGAAGTGAGTTGCAATAAAGGAAGGACTACCGATGAAGAATGCAAGAGGAAACTCATCAGGAGCAATCTGCATCAAGGAGTAGCCATTCATTGACAACCATAGGGGATAGACATATAGGAAATAAGAATGAGTAACATCTCATAACCTCGCATGCTACCATGCGACAATACATTGTGATTGATCATCTAACGATCTAAGAGATGTAAAGTTTGTATTTCCAAATTAAGTGAGCAGTTATTGATTATTTTCTAGAATAAGCCTGCTAATTGTAAAGCTGTAAAGCTGAATTGTAAGCTGTATCCCGTCGCAGTTTGTCTAGCCTGGATCTAGTAGCGTGGAAGTACTCCACGCTAGCTAAATATCTAGAGCGATGTTTCATCATCAAATCTAGTATGACTAGCGGTCTTGAGAACCCTGTCTCAAATGACTATTCACGGAGACTCAGTCATGAGTCGAACTCAAACCCTATCTAGATCGAGTCGCGAATAAGGCTAAGGCCGCTCTCTACCGGAGGGACTAAAGTAGCGACTAAAGGAATCCTTTAGGTGGTTGTTTAGTTCAAGATTTAGTCATTATCCTTTAGTAATGGTGGTGTCTACCAGCAGATGACTAAATCTCGGACTAAACAATTTAGTCGAGTTTTTAGTCAAAATGGTGTCTACCCTGGCGACTAAACAAACACTCGACTAAATCCATTGCAGGTGCTGGACTTATAAGGCCTCAAAAATGATTTAACAAAAGTGATCGCTTGGTGGGCTACCAATATTCTATCAGCAAGGTGGATTTAAAGGACTCAAACAAAAACTTAATAGAAGACTTAATAGAATTGATTACTTTTTTGAGATAACAAGACTGAGATAACAAGACTCAAAACACACCATTGCGACCTCTTCGATTGTTCGATCGTTTGCACCTCTACTACCGGTATCATTCAGTCAAAGGCCGAGAAATGAAAGCCATCCCGCACTCCATACTTTGCAATGAGGGATGGCTTTCTATTCTCAACCGAAGACTGTCGGCTTGATAAAGTGCGATAGTTGCACCTCTACTATCGGCCGATACTCCTCTTCGATCGTTCGATCGTTCGATCATTCGATCGTTCGATCGGTTGCACCTCTACTATCGGCTGATACTCCTCTTCGATCGTTCGATCGTTCGATCGCACCTCTACTCTATCAGCTCTGTCGCGATGCTCTGATAGTGAGGCTGTGCAATGAGGGTGCTGTTCTTTTTTCAAAGTGCTGTTCTTTTTTAAAAAGTGCTGTTCTTTTTTTAAAGAGTTCTTAAAGAAGCTTTAGTCGTTATGTTCGCTCACCGACTAACCAGCCTCCCGTTAGTCGGTGAGCGAACATAATGACTAAAACCTTTAGTCCGTGGGACGTTTAGTCGCTTGGGTAGACACCACCCTCAGAGACTAAACTATCGACTAAACTACGAAATATGGCTTAGTCGCTACTTTAGTCGCTTGGGTAGAGAGCGGCCTAAGAGCCGTGTATTGCAATGGTTGCGAAGTTTGCAAGTGGTTGCACGAGTATCGTCGATCTCGTTTTGGTCGTCATTGTCGACGAGAGGAAGAATGGGTTTGTCACGCAACTGTTTTTCGAAGTTGCGGAACGCATGCTTTCCTTGAGCCATCTTCATGGTGAAGGAATAGATTGAGGGTAGCTGAAAGCTATTGTGTTTGTTAACAAAATGCACTACGCTAAAAGCTAGTGTAAAGATCTTTCGAGTGTTTTGAGTTTGAGAGAATGAAAGTTATGAGAGAGATTAGAAAGCTATGAAAACTAATCAACGAGAGAGATCATCATCAAGGGATCGTAGATCTGGTTTCCCGCGGGAGACTGTGAAGTGTGATAGAGTAGGTTGTGGTAGTAATCCTACGTCTTTCCACGATCCTAAAACGGAACGCGTGGAAGGTTTGTCTAGCCTGGATCTAGTAGCGTGGAAGTACTCCACGCTAGCTAAATATCTAGAGCGATGTTTCATCATCAATCTAGTATGACTAGCGCGGTCATTGAGAACCCTGTCTCAAATGACTATTCACGAGAGACTCAGTCATGAGTCGAACTCAAACCCTATCTAGGATCGAGTCGCGAATAAGGCTAAGAGCCGTGTATTGCACTTGTCTTTGAAGGGTCAGGATCTTAAGATGTCTGCTTTGAGATCATATCAGTGTTCTGGTTGGAAGTTTGAAGCTTGGATGCGCCAATGGGGTCCTTTCCTTCAGCTGTCTGAGTACTGATAAGAGTCATTGTCATTGTCACTGCTTTATCGCCTTGTTTTGGATTGGTTAGTTAGTTGTTTCGGTTGTTGTCCGAGTTGTGAGCCAATTTCTTGCTCCGGTCAAAATCGCTGCGTTTGCGCGGTCTTGCAAATTTGGACGCTGTCCTGCTATTTCGAGTCATGACAGAAGAATGATCGACTGATGGATCCAGTCACTGTTGCAAGATTTCTGTCCCGTTTTGTTGTTGTTGTAGTTTGCCATCGCCAAGCTGGGTCCATACAGTAGCGTTGGTTGCAGAAAAAGAGGGAAGTGGAGTCGACGAAATGAAGTTGAAAAGGGACAGCTTGATGGTGGCTGTACAGCAGACCCCATTACATGCACTAGCAGGCTCTTAGAGCATCTTCTACCGTACCATCAGATTTCATTTAGATTGGGTCATTTGAACACAATCTAAACCAAATTTGATCATATCTTGTTTCTATCGCTGTTGTAGAAATGCTGTTTAGATTCCGTTTGGACCAAATTTCAATGAAAACAAAATTTTTGTTTAGATTAAGCTAATCAAAACGAAAAATTCTGTCCGTTCAGATGTGGTTGTGACCGAAATAACCAGTCAGGATTTAACGCATCGGTGAGTCCACCAAGTCCAATAAGCCAAGCAATTGAGTCCAGTGAGTCAATTGAAACGAAAAATAGACAAAACTGATAGAGAATGCTTTTTGAGTGGTGACACTTTACCCTCTAAATATCGAAACGAAAAATGTTCATAGATATCTAAACGAGCGGTAGAAAATGCTCTTAGTACCGGTATCAGGTCCTACTGGCATGCTGCCGGTCCGATGGAAACCTCCCAAAAGAAAAGACATGAGATCTTCAAACTCAGCCGCTTTTCTCGCCTTTCTACTCAGCTCTGCTGTTCTTTTTTCAGTCACGGACCCAGCTGGCGCCATCGGAGGCAAGCAGAGAGCGGACAATGACACAATGACACAATAGCTTCCTCCATCGACTGGTTCCCTCCATTACCGTAGAATCAAGATGCCGTCCAACACTCCCAAGATGGATGTTCTCGCCTTGTTAGATGCCTATAGCCAGGTCCATGAACGGGCGCAGAAGGATCAAAAGGCGTCTACCTGGCAGCTGACGTTGGCACGAAAGAGCACAGGACGCGGCGGAGCTCTGATGAATGGAGTCATGGTGGCGGAAGATGTTCGCGAGGAGCTGCGTGCAATCAAAGTCTTGAAGTGTACTGCCGATGAACCAGAATTACAAGAGGAGGAAACAAGCAAGAAATTGCAACGACAGTTTGTCTTGGCCAATGCGACTGACGAGGATAAGAAGCAAGAATCAGTATCGACCGCTGCGGAGACTACTACAACTGGACTACGTCGTCGCAAAGGCAACGACGACAAAGAAAATCAAGCCGAGAATGAGTGGACGGTGGAAAAGGAAGAAGAGTTAGATGAAGAGGATCGGTTGCGACGGGCGGATCCTTTGGTCTTTTTTGGAGCAATGCCACCCAAGGAGCTACGAAGAGCACAGCAAGAGGCACAAAATGCACTGGCGAGGTATGTGGAAGCTGCCAATTTGATTGTGGCCATTCAGCAGAGCATGCAGCAATAAACCAGCTAGAAATAAAAGTGACTTTGCAAGCAAGAGTTAATAAGAGTAACATGGTTCCGGTGGCTGTCTACCGGCATGGAAAGGTGAAACTACCAATTCCACTCCACAGTGCGGATAAGCAACATCAATAGTTGCGAATAATCCGATACTCTAGAAACTTAATTCTTCGGAGTCTACTCCATGCTAGTATAGTAATGTATTCTTTTATCTTTTCTATTTCCTATGTAAAAACTTTTGTCAAACTGTGATGGATCGTAAGCAGCTACCACTCCAAAACCACATCAGCGCCAAACTTTGCAGCAATGCAAGCATAATGCGACCGCCACAGTTGGTCGCATTCCGTATCCGTCAACTCGGGTGAACTCAAACACACCTCCAGGGTATGTTTTCGCAGCTGGTCAAAGTCAACGATGAAGGACTGAATTTCCTCATCGTCCTCGTTGGCGAGAGAGTCGTAGAGTCCCTTCGTGTGCCAATCACGCAACTGAAACAGGCGAAGGAGGTCAAAGCCCTCTTGTGGAAGATCCACCTCATTGTGTTGAAGCATCATGTGAAGGTATTCCGGACCAGACCAAGTCAGGTCGACATTTGCCAGCCCACAGTGGCGCGTGTAAACTCCCAGGGGAGTGCTGTAGCGATCATCATGTTCGTCGCTATTCAGGTCTTTGAATTCGGTAAAGATTGCATTGTTGGGATGGGCACAACCCACCACTCGTGATGTGCTCGGGAGGGTCCAGTCATAGTCGTCGTTCTCGCCAGCAGCACCCTCTTCGAGATCATGAACAACACTGGCCAAACCATGTACCAGTGCCACAAGCTGGACCCAATCAGGATGTCCTGCAGCTCGTGCCGCTTCGGCTGTTTCAAAGCAAACAGACCGAAGGGAGATGTCACAGGCATCCATTCGCCAGGGGAACCCCTTCCTGTGTTTGACCCGTGTGAGCGCTTCTTGGAGAGTCATTCGTCCCAGCTGACAGCACTGATACTTCTTCTTACATTCCTGGACAAAGTGCACTGTTTGTCGAATCCAGGATTGTCGGTAGAACTGCCTTCGAGGAGGCGTATCCGAAGTACAAGTAAGGCTCAACTCGTCACTGTTGGATTTCCAAAAGGAGGGCGTCTTGGTACCTTCGAAATGTAGGCTGATGGGATCGAGGTACAGATAGGTCCCAAAATGCGAGAGGACAATCCAAAGATCATGTTCCGATGTTTCTTCTGCCCTTTCTAGATTGTCCGACATTCGTCTCAGCTCAAATGTCGAGGTGCCGTTGCTGTAAGACTGCTCTTCTTGCTCGGTACAGCGACCCTCTGGATCGATGGACAGGTAATGCCCCGTGGTTGTTCGAAATTGAACGTGACCACGCCCATCTTGTGCCATGAGCCAGTGCTGTTGCCTCTTGCCACTGTTATCGTCCAGTTTGCCTTCCCTGCCCTTGGAACCCAACAGCACAATGGGCATAAATCCTCCCATGGTTGTTTTTATCAAACAAGATGGATGATCTGCTGTCGCCTGCAAGTCAATCTGCATGGGGACCTTGCGGTAGGTTTCTCCATCATTGTTGTTGAGAAACTGAGGCCTGGTATTGGGCTTGACGACACACCCCAACTGGGAATAGAATCCAACCAACTTGTTGTGCCGTCGAACATCTTCTTCCGCATCCAGTTCGCAACAGACAGCTTTTCCTCGATCTTGCAGTGTCCTCACGGTCTCGGAAAAGAGGAGTCCACCTAGATCAAAACCTCGGTAGCTCCCCTTCACATCCAAAACGTGAATCTTGGCGGCTGCCTCGAATTCGTTGTACGAGAAAATAATCTTGGCAATGGCGCCCTTCAAATCTGATCGAAAGAGCAAGATTCGCTCTTCTCCTGGATAAGTCGCCAGAGGCCCTCCTTGTCGATGTTCCAACCGAAACGTCACAGGAGAGGAAACAGAGGACTTCTTGCCGCCTCGCCAGCGTCGTCCATCAAACAGGTCTTGCAACCCAGACAAGGTTTTCTGCTCTGTTGTCTCTTTGGATGTCGATTTCCAATCGCAACGGGCTCTCTTGCGAGGGGTTGCTTCAGACGACGATGAAGAGCAACATGACGCAGAAGCAGAGCAATCTGAAGACCGATTGTCCTCCTGATGTTCCGTGGTAAACCTAATTGTTCTTTTTAATGGCAGACTCATTGTGAGAGAGCTACTCTGATGTTCCGGTACCGAGAGCTACAGTAATACCTGTACCTCAGACGGTTTGTTCAGCTCTAGTTGTTCCGCGAAAGAAGACGCAAGGCGTCGACGACGAGAACCGCTCAAGGCAGAAATGGTTGTGTTGTTGTGGCACCTCATTCTTCAAGCGTCAATGCAGTTGCGGAAGCTGTCGTCAGTGCTGGAGGGAAGGAGTTGTCAAGGTTGTCACCCTAAGCTAACCGGTGGCAGCCGGAGTTGTCTGAAAAAGATTTGGCTCTTGTCCGGTGTTGATGGCTTGGGAATTGAGGATTTGAAGATTCCAGAAACCGCATTCCCACCATTGACCTCACCAGGTGAACAAGCCAGCTGAGTAGCGTTTCATGCATGGAGCTCGAAAGCACCAGCACCTCACGAGTGGGTTGAGGAAAAAGTGTGAAAAAGGAAGAAATAAATGTTTCTGAAAAAGTCAAATTAGTTGTTTTAGTCACAATAAAATCGAAGACCCTGTCGATGTCTTCGATTGAAGACATTGTCTTCTAAGTAAATAGAAGAAAGAAGCTTGTATTGTCCGGGGAATGAGGTTTAAACCAAATGTCTAAATCTTTAGTCTACCCCATCTTCTGTATCACCTTTAAGACTGAAGACGGTGTCTTCGAAGACAGTGGGTTCGAAGTTCGAAGACAGTGGGTTCGAAGACTGTGTCTTCGATCGAAGACAGCGAAGACAGCGTCTTCTAACTAAAGAAGACAGTTTCTGCTACTACTAGTAGTAGCATGACTCAATTGGAATTAATTTTTACATTTGAGATTTTGCGTTTTCGCAGAATCAGTCATTTACCGCGAGGTGCAGGCAAGCAGTGTTCACTTTTCCTTGGAATGAAGCTCTACCAGTACGACTGTACGTGTACACACTTCCTGAACCAACGATGGATGCTTTTCAATGGTTTGCCCCTGGTGAAATCCTTGGGCACGCCACGCCCTCTTATAGTATTCTCTCAAACTGGCTCATACTTGCTCTTGGCAGTCAGGATCTAGCCAGATCTTGGCCCCCAATTTTGGACCTTTGTCAAGATTTGCATCAGAGGGTATTGACTTTACTTCGAGTCAAAATGACCTAGTGCTCATGTGTTCGTAAATTTTTGGCATAAGACTGTTGTCACATCCTTCCTGTACCAGGTAGCGTTGCGAATGCATTAACTTTTTGTTGTCTGTTTTGGCTCATTGGCGCCACAAGCGTCTTGACCTAGCAGTTTGGCTCTCAGGCGCTCCAGAAAGGGTTTGATAACTGCCACTGAGGTTTCTACAAGCTCCTCTAGAAGTCTGGAGACGGATTGTACCTATGGTAGGTTCAACGGTGTGTTATGGGAACTTGGTCCCACAAGTGATGTGTGATCATCGCTGGGTACTGAAACAAAAAGGTCGCTGCCGAAAAACAGGAAAGATATTTTCTTTTTCTTTGGTCAACAGATCGTCACCAATGGGTAGCTGCTAAATGACGGGGAAACATACGAATGCTTAACTGAAGGGGGTGGTTTGATATTTCTATAGTAAAACAATCAAAGCAAAGTTGTTCAACATTAGATTAGGTGCCAGGTTCCGCTAACCCTTTGTTGAAGAATTCCTCTGGTCAGAGTCGATTGCAACAGTGTTCCATTCCTCCTTTTCTCTCTTTCCAGCACAAGTTTTAGCCCAAATTGGGATCGAGATCAGGAAGCTGCAACCCAGCCCTTGCAGCGGCTCGACGACTCATTTCTTTCGGCGTCAAAACACTTTCAACCCCTGCATCCAGTTCATATAACCGATCCCTTTCCTTGAGATCACGGTGCAACTGCAGAAAATCGGAAGCCAATTGACGTAGTTGAGCGGTTTCGTCTGGGCATGATACTTGTTGGGACGCACGGTACTGCTGTAGGACGAATGATCGTGCTGGGATTGTGCTTGACGAAGGACCTTTAGCAGCAATCTCTTGTGGCAACGTGCGGTCCATATGCCTTAGAAGGCCACGCAATACATGAATTGGTTTGGTAGAAGAAGACATTGGTATCATGATGTTGCGGCTTGCCAAACAGAGGGGCGATGGGCGATGGGATGGAAAGATGGCTGGTCGATTGCGTCTTGGCTCCGCCAAGACTTTTTACAAGCCAGTTGAGTAGTTTTGACACTGAGGAAGAAAGCACAAGTGAACAGCTCGGCACCACCAATCCAGATCTAATCCATCTCCTTGCATGCTCGCCCACTACACTATCTATAGTAGTGTACTAGCTACAGTATGTCTCATTGTTGATCATGTCTTCTGATAGTATTGCAACTGGTTTGGGTGCTGCTGCTAGTGCTGGTGGTGGTGGTGCTCCTGCTGCTGCTGCTGCCAATAGCACTGCCAACAACAATAAGAAGCAGAAAATGTCTCCTCCCGTCGATTCTCTTCTGTCAGCCACTGAAAATGACCTTTTGATCCAAGGCATTCTACCATTTGTTGGTGTTGGACAGTACGCGTTTGTAGGAGCTGTCAACAAAAAGATGAATCAACTGTACAAATACTACTGTGAAATTGAGCTCAAGAAGAATCCAAGAAAGGTATGCGATAACACAGAGGAGGCCCTTGTAGACGACCTGGAGGATGATGGTCGCTCTGCAGAAGTCACCGACACTTGTTACAGCGAAACTTTTTGCAATGTGCCCCGTGCGGAGTACTGGCAAAGGGACAATTCCAGCAAGAAAACACCCGATCGCGATCAAGTTTGTACTACAGTTGCCAAAATTGGAAATCTTACTGTCATGAAGTGGGCACGACAAAAAGGATTCCCCTGGAATGAGCAGACATGTGCCTATGCTGCCCACTATGGCCATTTGGAAACTTTGATGTGGTTGCATGCAAATGGTTGTCCATGGGATGAAGGGACATGTTCCGATGCTGCTTTTGGAGGACATTTGGAAATTATAAAGTGGGCTCGTGCAAATGGGTGCCCGTGGAATGACATGACATGTGCATCCGCTGCCCTATATGGACATTTGGAATTTCTGAAGCGGGCCCGTTCAAATGGTTGTGAATGGGATGAACTCACATGTGAGTGGGCTGCCGAAAGTGGCCATTTTGAAGTTTTAAAATGGGCTCATGAAAATGGTTGTCCATGGAATGAGCGCACATGCGTAGGTGCAGCCTTAAATGGGCATTTGGAAATGTTGAAGTGGTCTCATGAAAATGGTTGTCCATTGTGTGCAAGGGCGTGTGCCTATGCTGCTCAAAAGGGTTATTTGGAAACTTTGATGATGTGGTTGCATTCAAATGGTTGTCCATGGGATGAATGGACATGCTCAGTTGCTGCTAAAACTGGACGTTTGGAAATCTTAAGGTGGGCTCGTGAGAATGGTTGTCCATGGAATGAAGGACGTGTATCTATGCTGCTCGGAATGGCCATTTGGAAGTTCTAAAGTGGGCCCATGAAAAATGGTTGTCCATGGGATGGATGGACATGTGAAGAAGCTGCTGAGAACGGACATTTGGAAATCTTAAAGTGGGCTCGTGAAAATGGTTGTCCATGGAATGAAGGACATGTATCTGTGCTGCGAATGGATTTGGAAATTCTAAAGTGGGCTCGTGAGAATGGTTGTCCATGGGTGGGACATGTAAAGCTGCTGAATGGACATTTGGAAATCTTGAAGTGGGCTCATGAGAATGGTTGTCCATGGAATGAAAGGACATATCATTTTGCCTGGATAAATGACCGCAGGGAAATGATGCAGTGGCTACGCGACAATGGCTGCCCTGGGTCTCACAATGACGATGAAGGACACTAATATTTAAGCATCACTCATGTTGTCCTCCCAGAGAGTCAAATTTTCTGAATCTCTCACTCGCTCGTTGCTGAAATCGTATAGCCCAGCAGCTACGGTATGATTAGTCTCACATGTAGTTGGTTTTCAATCATCTAGCTAGCTAGCTAGTCTCGATGCAAGGAGCACGGCAGCACTTAGGTTCCATCCAACCAGGAGAAATGGGGTGTCATCTACCATTCATTTTGTTTGTTCCGGTACTGTACTGTACAGCTGTTCATCCTGACTATAAAATAAACACTAACAGGAAATTGTAAGAGGATGCCAGGAGCTTGTTTGGCTAATCAGCCTTATGGTACCGGTATTCTGGCCTCTAACTTTAGAAGGTACCGGTAGCACTGGCCGTGGCGGCACGTACTCCCTACCCGATAGTCCGCAACACAAGAAAGCCCCAAAAGCAATAATGTAGAAACAATACTCTCGCCTAGTAGTAGTTTGTATTTTGTTTGTTATAGCGGCGGATGGTGTTTCCGTTGTGGATGGGAACTCAACGAGGACCCGGCATTGCTGGTATTGCTAGTGTGTGAACTACCATTCAAGCCTTGTTCATCCTCGTTGCCATTGAAATAGTGATACCGTTGATCGTGGTCAGCATCTTGTTGTGATGGTCTGGAAGAAGGCGATGGAGCCGCTACCGCACCCATGCTTTGTTGCATTTTCAATTCACGCTTTTCCGCCAGCATCCGTCGTTCTCGTCCATAATTGAGGTAAATGAGGGACGAAAAGAGGCATATCAGGGCAAAAAAGGCGCCCATCAATGCAAACAATCCTTGCTGGGCATGTTCTCTGGCATGGCCACTCAGAGCCAGTGTACCCGTGGTGGCACAGCCCAAGACATTGCCCTTGGCATTGTAGAAGCGAAATCGCAAATCCGGCGTGTAGTGCAGCTCGGAATCCACCGTAAAAGCAGGTACGGTGAAGTAGGTGTCCAACTGATACAAACCAGGGGTCGGACATGATGTCATGGATTCGTATTCGGAATAAACTCGTTGCAAATTGGACCCGGCGTAGCTGCAGAGGTCATCTAATATGGCCACACGCTTCCACTGGTCGTACAATCCAGATTCGACTTCCAATCGAATGGAAGAGGCACCGGTAAAGGAATCTTTGATTTTGACTGCCAGGAGTCATCGAAGAGAGAAAGAGGGATCAAGAAGGTGAGTGAGAATTCAAAAAAAGAGCATTCTAGCTAGCAAGGTTCATCCCAGACAGCGACTGCCAGCTCAACTTACACTCCAGTTGGAGACGAGCCTTGTCTCCGTATATGCAGGTTTCACTGTCACGATAGGTGCTACTTCCCCTGTAATATGCTCCAGGACTGTCACAGACCAAGTAGACTGCCTTGACTTGAAAGTCCTCTTGACTGCAACTGCCAACCAACTGGAGGCCTTTCTTGGTGACGGTGCTGTTTCCACTTCGACTGCTGCCTCCCCAAGCATCTACTACATGACCGCCGTGATTGTTATCGCAAAACGAAACAAGAAGAGCCGTAACGGCAACTTTCCATGCCGTGGCCATTCTTCGCTTCCATGTGATAATTCTTTTTCGCCTCCGTCTCTTGGATGGCAGACATGATGGTAATAGTTGCTGTTCTCGAGAACATTGATGGCATAGACACACCTCGTTGATGTCATTGTCAGCGCAGCCACACGATGATGATTGTCGCGGTCTCTTTCTTCGATGGATCATGGCCACACCACACGGAATGGGGCGACCACGAATCGGCGTTGGGTTCTATTCTCCTTGGCACACCAAGTTATGGATGGCTTGAAACAAGCTGGCCTACTACTGCACTAGTATGCTACTAGTAGCTAGCTAGAACCTCGCCTCTCTTGTTATAGCTAGCACGTACTTCTTCTCTTGGACGATGGGGGTTGATGCGCCATTTCCCGTGGCTTGTCGATTGGCATCAAACGGCTTGGACTGTGACGATGGCTGCAGCAGTGTCCATTCAGGTGTTGCGAGGCGAGAGCTTGAACGAGAAGGGACAGCTTCCGACTTGGGCACCTCCCTCTAAACACAATGATGTGTGTCGTCGCCACAAATCGCTTCACACATGAAAGGCTGGCGTCAGTCACGCTATTACACGACCTATTAGAGATGGCGTTCAGTTGGATCTGAACGTCCCTATTTTTAATAGCTAAGCCTTGGAAACAAGATTCTTTCACTACATGTATCACAGACTGAGAGACACACAAACTAGTCTAGTAACCACTTGGTACCTCCACCAGTATGGCAGAACTATAAGGAAGCTTTCAATGCTCTTTCCTGGATTTGCAAACAGAAAGATGGTATCTGCTGCCGCAATGGGATCATGAAAATGGCTGCCAATGGGATGAATGCTCTTGCCTCCTGCCGTGCTGCTGCCGAATCAAAATTTCCATTTGGAAGTCTTGAAATGGTGCGGTGCAATGGCTAGTATCCCTTGAATGGGCTCACATGTCGTGCTGCGCTGAGGATGGCCATTTCAATAATTTGAAATGGGCCCATGCAAACAGCTGTCCGTGGGATGAACGAACAATGGTTGTGCTGAGGATGATTCATTGCTGTATATTTCAAAGCTGTTTGGCCTACTACTAGTTGAATCCAGCCTGGCAGCCGGGCATCGTAGTCAGCCCCGGCGTTTGGCGGGAGGTTTTAGTTCTTATTGGGTAGTGCTTACTGCCAACAGAACCAAGAGACCAGAGATGGCCCAAAGGAACTGTCTAACCTTTGCCTTGTTCTGTTCTGCAGAAACAATTTTTTGAAGGCCCGTACTCCAACGACGTGACGTATGTTCCTCATCTTGACTCCCATCCCAAGCGAGCTCTTCTAGTTGAGATTCCACGCTGCAACCCTTTGTCGCGTCTGTCTCTTCGACCCTGTACAGCAAGATTCCCGGGACGACCCTTCGAATACCGTTTTCCAAAGCCTTCCTGCGACGTGCATCGTTTTTGCCCTTGCTTGTTTTCTGCGAAAACAACAACGCAACTCCATAGCTTGCCAATTCTATTCGTTGCACTGCTTCTGCAATCCGTTCCGGTGCACCCCGTTTCGGTTGCCCATACAAGACTGTTGCCAGCTGCGTCAATTGTTCTCGTAATGTTGATGAGTTTTCATGCTTGTTGCTGCGGATCATTGCAAAGGATACGGCGCCATCTCCGAGCAGCAATTGTCGGCTTTGTTGATTGATTTCTCGTTCCGATGGAACATTCGTGATTGCTACGTCCCTTCCAAATGCCCCATTGGTGACGTAATGCAGCCCTGTTCATTTTGTGCAACACAAACTGAGAGACCACTCCATCATCACAACGAATGTCGCCTCCAAAACTGAACGATACTTACAAGCCTGCCGCCTCGAGGCGAATACCATGTCGGTGCGGTTGGTTGCACTGTTCTTTGCGAAGTCAAGCTTTATTTGAACGCTTTGTCGTGCGGCTTTCCCAGTTCCCTCTGGTTGGTATCCAACAGCAGATCCCCAATCTTGAACCTGCAATGTTTTGGCTTGCATTCTTGGCACCAGTGCGAGACCCGATTTCTCATTGGCGGCCAAGTACGTTTCTTCTGGAAAAAGTGTATTGTTGAAATAGTCACCATGGTAGACGTTAATCATCAACGCGGTTGCCGCCAGTAAGAGTGGCCCTGACAGCCGACTCCAGTGAACCCCTCGAAATCCAACAATGGGATAGTACAAGAGAGGATGCATGCAAGCTCCTGCAGCTGCACCCGTGGTAACGGTGATGGGTAGCATGAACGAATTGGATAACATAGCTTTGAACCAGCCATCCGCGTCGGGCATATCATAGAACCATTGAAAGGCCTGATCGTAGAGTCCACTGTAGGGACCCACCATTCCCACAAAACTTCCAATAACGGCTCCAGTCCACGGGGAACTAGCTATGGTGGCAGTGCCAAGGCTCACATCCAAGGCAAGATAGGCAGTCCCTGCCAGGCCACCATTGACCACGGCAAATGGCAAGAAGAGTTGGCCATAGGAATACGCCAGTGGTAGCAAATCGTTGGCGGCAAAGGACAGCAGGGTACCCACAGCTCCCACCAAGGTGGTAGCGCCAAGAACGGCATATCGAGTTTGCGAGTCCCAAACAAAGTAGCGAAGGCCGATATTCAAAAACCCAATCACTGGAAACGCCGGTGTTGCAATAGCGGTGGTCGTTGCCACCAGAGCGGTACGCACCGGTAGGGGTGGTTGGCTTCCCAACAGGACCTTTGTTGATGTTGTGGAGTGTCGCGATAATACCAGCATTCGATCCAGCGCATTTCTGTTGGTCTTGTAAAAGCCGTGCCCGGTGCCAAGGTGAAGGCGCAGAGGAATAGCTCCTCTGGATGCTGTCAGCTGTCTCGATGCTATGGATTTGGGTATTCGCGGTGAGATCATGACGGAGAAAGCCGTCGAAGAAGAATCAAACAACCATTTTCTAGAAGCAACATGGTGGTATCGTCGAGATAATTGGCTTCGGATCATTTGAAGTGCGCCGACGATCGATTATTGTACTGTAGGAAGAGGTGGACAGAACTACTATTGTGCGGCTTCAGGCTACTAGCTACTGTAGCTACTAGTAGGAGGTACGGTAGGTAGTCGATCCGGATTATGATTTTTGTGTGCTGTGGTCTCGGACGGTCTCGGATCTTTGGATCTTTTTGAGTCGAATGATTCGATTCATTCGATTTGATCACTCACTTCGTCCTTTGGGTTTTTCGGCCACACCTCGCAACTACGGTACATGTACCGCTACCGGTAGCCAGTCAGAGATCAGAGCAATAATTGTAAGACAAGCTGCATTGCACCGCGGCATGAATGCAGCTACTATAGTAGCTACGGCTGGTACCGTAGATAAGCAATTGCAGAGCACTTCACTTGCTAGCCACAACCGGAGGCACCAGAATAAAATCAGGCTCCCCAGAAGCGTTCTAGAAAGCGGGAAAATTTTCGTTTGAGAGTGCGGCGTCTCGGCTTGTCACAATCTGCACCCAAGGTTGAACCAATCCACTTTCCAGGAGCTTCCCTCAAAAGACCATAGAGAACTGGGATGGCTGATGTCCAGGAAGAATTCACTCGTTCACTTCGCTGGGCTGCTTGTGCCAGATTGTTGACAATTTCCACCAAGGGCGCCTCTGGGTTTCCTACCAGGGCTCTTCCATTTTGGTTGAGCGTTGTATAGTACTCAATCTCTCTTTTCTTTGATTTTTGGGAGCGACGTTCATATGGCGACTTCGAGCAGATGTATGCCGTCTCAAGTGTGTAATTGCTCTTCAAGATCTCAACCATAGCATGTTGGTAGGCTTCTGCCATTCGACGATAAGGGATTTCAATGAGCTGGAATTTCTCTAGAGAAGATGTTTTGATCGTTTCCAAGATGGGCGCAAAATAGTCTCTGTTCAAGTTGGGAGATGGCACAGTCGGTTCAATGGTGATGCGAAGATACTTCAACTTTCGTTGCATGTGGCTTGCTATGGCTTCGACCAGATCAGAGTTCCAATAAAGTCGCAAGTTCAAGTTGTGAAGATTATCCATACTTTTCAATCGTCCAACTAAAACTTCTGCTGATTGTTGATGCGGAGCGAAACCCCCAAGGCAAAGTTCCTGGGTATCCTCTGGGATGTACCGAATCATCCGAGCTAGGTAACTTTCACTACGTCGAACCTTCTGCACAGCGTCTCAAACCTGTCGGCCATGATTTCTTGTTCGGATGATGCACGGGCGGCATCAAGGATTTCGTGCATAATTAATGCAATTGTCCTTGGCGAGTACGCATTTGGTTCTGTCAATTCTTGCAGAAAATCTAGAAGTGCTGGATCTGGGTTGAATCTGCACGCATCATGAAAAACGTCGGCGTTCATTGCTTCAGGGTTCCTCAGGTACACTTGCTCGATCAAATCCATGGGTGCTGCGGTGACAACCAGCTTGTGCAACAGAGGAAGTGACAGGAGTTTAGTAAGAGATACTCTGTCTCCATCGTCTGCGCACGTTAGCGATGGCATGGCAACAGCGCTAGCTAGTACATGTACCGTAGCAGAACCCTTTTGCAGTTTTGTCATTGGCAAACCTTTCAAGAAGGAAGCAAGTCCAAGCAATAAGCCAGCTAAACCAAAATGGGTTAATTTGGCGGGAGAGCGCACCCGGTATTGTAATCGGGTATCAAAACCGCTTCTAATTACGATCTCAACTGACGTACTCAAATTACAGTATACTCCGCGCTGCTCTCCCGGCGATAGCGACGTGTCATTGTTTGGGTGACAGACTTGTCCAGATCTCTGACATGCCTCAAATTATACCCCCTTTGCTTCTTATCCAAATCTATAAGCTTTTCTCAAATCGCCCCCAAACTGTACCTTCACTGCATGCCATCATTACTGTTCGCATTTAACTCAAGCCCTATCCGAAGCCAATGCTAAATTTTACGGGTACTAGTAGTACAGTACGGGTGGTGCCACCCAGACGTTTTGTCGACCAGATCTCTTGATCTCCTCATTATTTTTTTGTTGTGGTTTGGTACCTTACTATCTAGCTAGCCAGTATTAGCCAGAGACACCCCCAAGATGGACGTTCGACAACGCAAGACACCCAACAAAGTATCAGTGGCATATGGCGAGCCCGATTCTCTCATCAAGAAACCCGCCAACGGATTATCGATCTTCAGCAACTTGACATCGAGACGGAATGCAATCTACATTTTGCCCGTGGTTCTCTTTGTCTACGTCTTTGGTCCCTTTTTGCCACATGCCCCCAAGGCGATCTATGTCTACGTATCCTCTGGCTTTGCCTTTGACATGTTTGTGGGACCTGGCATTCGAAGTCTTGTGGACGACATGGTGGTCGATGATCAACGAATCTTCAACACGGACTTTTCTACCGACCTGCCCGCCAAAAGGGAGATTTTCTTGAAGGAATTCTTGCATTACAGTGACACACACCCTCTTCCTATAATATCCGCACTTGATCCAGAAGAAGAAGGACATTTGGATCCCGCTGGTGTTTGGAAGACGCTATTTGTGCGCAGTGGGGGTCATGATACCTGTGCCGCCAAGTACTTTCCTGAGACGATCAAGGCTGTGGAACAAACTCAATTCAAGATCCTCTCCATCATGTTCTCCCGGTTGGCACCTGGACAAGTGATTCCACCCGTAAGTGGCTTTTCAGAGTTATCTACTTGTACTACGGATTTTGTATATCTGACGTTTTGGCTTTTCTTTTTACGTTTCGCTCCCTTTTTCTTGCTTTCTGTATCGATCCATTGTCGCTATTAGCATGTAAGTCTCTTGATACCTCTGGATGCGTACGACCCCCCATGATGCTCTTTGTACTCACAAATTCCTCTTGATCCAATTCGTTTTGAAAGACCGGCTACACCAAACTTATTCAGCTATATCATCTTGGACTCAGGGTTCCGCAAAAAGAACCCAAGCCCTTTATGGATGCCTGGGCATGCGATGGATGCCCTAAAGAAACCATTGTCTGGGAAGAAGGCAAAGAATTCGTGTTTGACGACTACTTTGTACATGCAGCAACCAACCCCAACGAGGAAGAACGTATCATCCTCTTCCTTCACCTTCAGAGAATTGATCTCAAGGGATGGCGCCAGGAATTGTTGAGCGGTATCTTCCACTGGATCTTTGCCCACATTCCGTTTGCGCCGGCTCTGTCGCTTGTCGAGGGAACAGAAAAGTCTTGCAACACATTGCTAATGGGGAAGTAAAAGCGGCGACTAGTCGACGTATTCCAACCATGCATGTTGGCGCAGCCCTTGGTGCTCAACGAGAGTCACCGAGGCATCACTCTTACTACTACTAGCACTGCCATTCAATGCATCGTATTTTAAAATCATAATAAAAGTTAAATTTTCAATGATTTTGCTATCAACGCCTCATTACCTTGCGTGCTACTGGGACTTCTTTGAGACGCCCATGTCTACTTTCAGTTATACAAGTTCCTTTGTCAGTTGGATACCCGCAGTCTTGCCGTCGCCTGTGATGAGCACGGGCTGGACACGGGCCAAGAACACAGGACAGGGCCGTGCCAAAGTATAATTGCTACGAACAACCTCCTAGCTATAGGTAGACGGTACCACTGGTACTACCTCTTCTAAACACACACACTTGGACCGTTCTACGGTAGGTAGTACGGATGCTGTCAATGAAACAATGATCAGAGAAGCAGCTGTAATCTCTCAATGCATCGTCAGCACGCAATATGTTGCGCTCGATTTTTCGGCAGATGTAGCTAGCCAGGTTTTCTTTTCACCTTAGCGGCACCCCGGCTAACAAGGAGGCAAGTACAATGCCGGCAATCATGAACACCGTAGTGCCAATGACGTTGATTACACCCACAGTAACGGCAATGGCCAAGGGTTTCGAAATCTTAAGGCGGTTCTGAATGAGTAGCACCAGCCTATCTAGTGAAGGAGCTATTGCAATGGAAAGTCCTACCCGAAGAGGTCGAATGATATTGTTGAATACTACCGGTATGTAGTTGAGGGATGACGACAAAACCGAGCAAGAAGTAAGTGTTGGTATGCAAAAATGATCGGAAGGGGATCGGGTCGATGTTGTGGAGGTATTCATGTACTCACCCCAGAAACCAGCGTAAACACCAAGGAAAGGCTTCCATTGTCCAGGTGCCAATGGACTTAGCCGCGTCTAGAAATAGGAGAAAGCAAACGAGAAGCAAACGAGGATGATGTCAGCCCCCAACATCCTGGAAAAGACAAGGACACATTCGTCGAAAGATTCTGACCTTGGCACTAAAGGTATACCACGCCAGCGAGACCAACAAGGCATAGCTAAGATTGGAAATCATTCCATAGGACAGTACGGTTGCAACGCCCATTTTTGCCAATCGTTCTTTAAAGGACATGTTCTCATCCTCCCGATTTGGGGAAAAGTATCCCTTGATGCGGCCCCAAAGGCTCTTTGGGGGCTCGGATGATTCTGGCGATGGTGTGGAATCTTCGGGTGTTGCTTGGATTTGAAAAGCATAATCCAAGCGTCTCACGGGAGAATTGCCGCCATGGGTGGTCGGTACCGGTGGCCACGACGGGGTTCTCACTGCTCTTGACTCGTAGCACCGGATCCTAGAAGAAGATCTCCCCATTAGTGACAGAGGGACCACTGGAACCATTTTCCTTCTGAACGAGGCATGTTGGTTCCAGGCCGAGATACTGCCTGCCAAGCATAGTAATAGCACAATGGTTGCGGTTCTCAACATGATTATTGGTTGTCGAGTCGAGTCGACGAGTTGTGTGTTGTGTGCTAGTGTGTTCTGGCAGGCTGTTCTGGCTGTGTTTGTGGGATCTTGGTATATCAGCAACACGAGTGTCCCCGGCCGGCCAGAAGCCATTCGAGCTGGGATATGGGGCCCAGTGAGAGTACAAAAGCAAACAATGTAAATAACAAATTCGACTCACCAGGAGCTAAAAAAGTAAACTAACAAATAACGAAAGGCAATGAGGTGAGAGGCTCATATGGAATTTGCGTACAACCAGTGCAGGGATGGATCAAGCTTGTAGCCCTCCTCAACATCTATATGAGCGGGAAGTCAGTAGCTGCCTTGGTTGTAGAGTAGTGCGCATAAAACAATAAGGTGCTTTCTGGTACTGTAGAAAATTGTATGGGGCATCTAACTGCTGTTTGGAAGGCCTCAAAAAGAGTGGAATAAAGGTGCTGCTAGAACGTCGCAGCTGCAAGGCTTGGTGCCAAACCGATTGAGAGTTAAGCAGATGTATACCTACTCCAGCTATCTGTAGCTGCTCAAGCTGGGGGGTGAACTGTGTATTGCAAATATCCAATTGCAAAACGTTGTTTTTGTTGACTGTTGGCAGTCGTTATTTTACTGTTGTACTGGGACTTTAAATAAATTTTTTCTAAAATAAAAATGCAAAAATGAATTCATTTTAATGTAAAAATATGATGTTTTTGACGTTTTTACCAAACATATTTATATAGCTACATTGCACGACAACATTACGCGACTCTATTACAAAATTTATAGATAATTCTAACACATAAGAACATAGCTCTAACACATCAGATCACAGCTCTGACCCACAAAATATAGTTCTAATCGCGAAAATGTAGCTCTATTGCGTGAAAAATGTAATTCTAACGCAATTGCAATACACGGCTCTTAGCCTTATTCGCGACTCGATCCTAGATAGGGTTTGAGTTCGACTCATGACTGAGTCTCTCGTGAATAGTCATTTGAGACAGGGTTCTCAATGACCGCTCTGGTCATACTAGGTTGATGATGAAACATCGCTCTAGATATTTACATCTAAGAAGCGCATAATGGGGTAGCGCGAAAACAGCGAGGTCGGTTACAAAATTGCCAGGTCAGTCGATGGTAAGGTTACCAATCGGTAACTGACCTCGCGCTTATGTATGGTGGGTACAA
>CAICTM010001818.1:0-22148 GCA_903772945.1 Seminavis robusta
TAGACCAGAGAGGCCTGCTGCATGTATCAACAGACAGACCTACTTCCATCCAGTTTACCCGGGCGGGAGGGAAGGGAAAAAGGAAAATTGTGTGAGTCGGGCGGCTGCAACTCTGGTTCAGAAAAGTAGAACCTTGATTTGTGCCGCCCGATTAGTAGTCCTTCAAGCTAGTCATCAACACCACATAGGCAACCCACCTGTGCACCCGACACTTCTGTCCACCACCTCATCCTTGGATGAGTGGCTCTCCGGGATTCCTGTCCGTCAGTCTCCTTATGGTCTGCTCCCTGTTAACTCATATTCTCCGTTCTGTAGAATCTCTTCATTCCCTGTCTGGAAGTGGGCGATTTCCACTTTTAGTCAAGTGGAGCTACTAACTTATAGCAAAGATCATGGTCAAGTATGGTCATAGAGTTGAACCTCCCCTCCAAGACTAGATCGAGCAAAGGCAAGTGGCCCGGGTAACCAGCAGAAGGTCCTGCCCTGCATGTATCACCAGACAGACCTACATCATCCAATGTTACCCTCCGTCGTGAGCCAGACGCTCATGATGACCTATAGGATGTATCCACCGTGTCGGCCGGACCAGCCGGCCAATGTACGCCGCCGACTGCCAGGGAGGTGGCGAGCTTTGTGTGTTGCTGTTGTTGCTGCTGGGTTGTTGTTGTCTGCTCGCGTTTTTTATGTCCCGGACCGGCTGTAGAGTTACCTGTTTTCATCAAGCGGAAGCCGTTGTCGGTCTTGTATACGTAGATTTGATACCCGCCAGGCAGCTTGGGGTCCAGCTTGATGTCCAGAACGGCCATCTGCCAGGGCGGGTTCCTTGGATGGTACCCTTCCGTCCGTTGTAATTGTCGTTGCGGGAGATGATGATGCGGTCACCCTTCTTCCACTCGCGGTATGGTTTGACGAAGGCACGGTTCTTGCGGGGTTGAGCCGGTGTTGGTGCTTCGGATGGTGTTGGAGTGGGTGTTGCCTCCCGCAGTTTGGCTTCCAGCTCTAGCTTGGCCACTCGTGCCGTGAGGAACGCCAGGTCGTCTTGCAAGAGGTGTACCGAGTCTGAGAGGTCTTGGACCTGTTCGGTGAGTATTTCCAAGTCGTCACAGGTATCGTACAATGTCTCTGAGTCGCTCAAGGTGGACTAGGTGTTGGTGTTGTGGAGATCGGTTGCAGTTGTATTGGTCCGTTTTTTAGTAAAGTGAGGACCGGCACTTGGTGTGAGCGTAGGATTTGAATGGTCGGGGGCCACCCGTCCAGCGAGGTTGACGCGCGGAGTGGTGTCCTTTAAATAACTGGGTTGCCCGTCGTGCCGTGTCTACGGTGGCTTCTTCGCTGCAATCCGCCATAAATAATTTTGTCGCCGATTTGAGCGGGCCAGCCGAGAGTTCTTTCGATGTGTCCCAACGCGAACTCTCGTTGGGACAGCGTGATGAGTAGTGGATCGATACTTCCATCGCTTGCCGTACCGAGTGGTACCTTTTCTGATGTTGACACAAATGGATCACATCGAAACCCTCTCCCACTGATGTCGTCCTCTGTAGCGAAACATTTTCGTTGAGTGGAGATGATGTAGTTGATGGCGTAGAGCATGTTGGCAACGGTAGTCTTAACGGTGGGGCAAGCAGTAGTTGTTGTGGTTCTCACAAAAAAATGTCGAAGCAGACCAAAGTGCAGTTGCGAACTCGAAAGTCCACTGGTTTCCTAGCAGAAGTTGTTGGCAACGCCTTCCTTGAAAGTTTGCCCCCTGAAGAACGTGCTGCCATGGACGTTGTGGGTTGTGGCCGCAGCTCCTACCGAAGATGCGCTCTGAAGCCTTCCGCCGCCCTGTCGGGCCAGCAATTCCACGGCCGTCTCGGATAGCTCCAACCTTGAGGAGATGGAAGAGGAAGACGCCGATGATGATGACACCCCGCCGCCACTTGTCGCCCCGGTTCGATTCTGTGTGGAGTCCGATGATGAAGAGAGGAGGAGGATGATCGATGGGTCGGAGCGACGGGGACTTCGAGGAAGAAGCGTCGGACGAAGACAAGGAGCCGTGGTGGTGGCGTTGAAGTCTCCTCCCCCCGAAGTGCCCTTTCCCGTCCGTCGGGCCACCGTGGCGTCATCTACGTTGACGTCTCCAGCTGTTCCTGCCGCGGCTGGTCTGGCTCCTCGCATGGTACAGACGGCTCGACGCCGTGGGAATCAGCTTCCCCCTCAGGTTCCCTTGCTGCAGTCTCCTCCTCCTGCAACTGTCTCGACTCCGGAGGGTCCCACGCCTGAAACCTCCAACGTGGCAGGCCCCACTCCTGGTGTTCCCGCGGTCGCTGCTGCTCCGCGCAAGGCCAAGAGTGGTTCTACCAAGAAACAGGCGAAGCTGGTGCGTAAAGCTCAGTCGGGGGCAAGAAAGTGAAAGCTCCCAAGCCCAAGCGCGCTTCCCAAAGGTGTAGAAAGTGGCAAGTGCCGAGCCACGCTCCAAAAATGGCCCAACTAATAGATAGACTCGCACGCCTCTACATTCAAAAGACGGTCTCTCTTTCACGCCCAGTAGGTCCTGCGTATGCTATAAACGACTAGACACAAAATGTCCTTCTGTTCCCTCAAATGTCTTGCATGAGATTCGTCGAAGCGTACGTCCCCACCACGGTGCGATCTGTAGTATCACAGAGCGTCAGAGGAACCTCTACAGCGACAGCATCCCGAAACATCAAATCCCGTTGTCAACGCTGCGTAGTGGGAGGTGGCGCGCCTAATTTCTCTCTCACCGCCATTGACGTTGGTCAAGTAGTCACCCAAGGTACGTTCACTTTGTCAACACCTGTTGAATTTCTCTCAACTAATCGTCAATTTTGATTTAGGCTGTGCCGTACCTCATGATTGGATCAGAAACCTGTGGGGTCTATTACCTGCTCTATCATAAACCCCTGAACTTAGATTGCAGTTCAATAATCAGCTGGCGTAGCACTTACATAAGATTACCGATTTTTGTAATGCTTCAAATTCTTCGAGACTTTAGAGGCCTGTTACCATTGCATGCGTGAGACGGAAACCATATTCTAACTAAATTTCCTTTCGTAGAACGGTCACCCCATACATGGCAATGAACTTGCGGAAGCGTTCACCATGGGCTTTCGTCAATAATCAGAGAAAAATCATCAGGAAAAATAATCTCAATAGCAAAAAGGTCCTTGTGCCTGGCTCTGCTCGCCATCCAATATATCTAGGAGTAAGTTTTCAATTCCCCAGAGGCAATCACCCGAGTTCTCTTATCATTTCTAAATCAAAATTGTTCTTTTCTTCCAAATCGTTTCGCATTCAAGAGGTCTGCCTATATTCCTTGAGAAATAATCAGTTTGCTTTACTAAAAATCATCCTGAATTAAAAATGAAAGCATCTGAAAGAATATCTGGAGAGTGACAAACATATTTGCGGGATAGATATCAGTAACATAGACCTCGATACATTATTGTTAAAAGGATCTACGCGCTTTCAATTTCTTCAAATCTCTCACTCAAAAAGTGAATTCTAAAGCATGATCTGCATAACCTGGAACCTAACTCAAAATTCGCCATTTCTAAAATCGGCAGAGTTCTAGAATATAAACTTTGTACGTGCAATTGCTTTAGAAAATTTTGTTCTTCGAAATTACCTGAGCTTTATGGATTGATATTACGTGTCTTTTGAACTCGAACAGGGTTTCCTATACCAATAAAACAAGATACTAGAATGCTACAACGGAGTACACTCTTCGACCTGATAATAGGCGAGGATTGTGGCAACTAAATCTGAGTTTTTCAAATGTCTTCGTGATTGAAAATCTTTTCAAAATAATAGAGTCCACTTGTTGAATGTAAGCCTCAAGGTTGATAATTAATCGTAGTAAGGACACAAAAATACTCTATTGGCATTATTTGGAAAAAACGTGCTTAAACTATGAATCAAGTTGAGCAGCCAAAAGTTTTGGTTTATGTGCTAGAACAAGGGTCGGACGTTGTGTTTCTTCCCACCACATTGGCAACGGTAAATGTTTTCCAGAACCTGGTTACACCAAGGTAGTTTGATGTGTCTCTTTTTCGGCAATACACCATTAACTAATTGTGTTGGGCTGGGGGTTGGTCCACCAGTTGGGCCTGAAATTCTGATACTACATTGAAAACTTTCATCGTTAAAAAATTACGAAAGGAAAAAAAAGTACTTAGAAAAGAAAAATGTTACCAGTCTTAAAGCAAAATGACCTTTAAATTCTCGATGTGTCAAAATTCCTTTGGCCCGATACAGTAGTCAATTTGAAGGTAACAGGACGCCATTGAAATAAACCGTTCCATCCAATAGATCTGCGTAGCTTCCGTACCTAATCAAATAAAATATCTTCAGCATTTGAGGAGGTAATAAATTGCCAAGAAATCATTAAATCCCATCAACCATTTGGTGTAAAGAATTTTGGAAAGCCTTCAGAAATAAGATCTTGCTCTACGCTTTAGCAAGAAATACAACCGTCCCGTTTTTAATCCCTTACCATACACTGTATTATCACCTAAAGGGAACATTAGTGAATACGGAGTTGCTGTCTTGAATATGGCCATTGATGTCATTTAATAGCAAATCATACATGACTATTCCGAAACGTTTACACCGTTAACCTCACAGATATATCAAACCATCTCTTTCTACATCTATAGAGCTATATTAGGACCAGGGATTACATCAAACAGTAAATACTTGGGAGGTGGTACAGGGAATATTATTTCCGCTTGGGTCTCAGCAAAATTTTTGTAAACGTCTAACCTATACAATCTCTCCCTTCTGATATTTTTCGACTCAGAATGTTTTCCGACAATAATTCTATTCTGCTGTTCCTCTGGAGTGGACGTTTGCCCATCTATACGTTGCGACTACACTTGTTGATAAAGTGATGGGTTTCTGAGTTTTTCACATAAAGTAAAATTTCCTGAAGTCAAGATCTACACAAGGTACAAATCCCCCAGTTTGAAGGGTCAGAACAAGGACCACAGCCCAACTGCTGTGGGAAAACTTTCCTCTGCACAACCATAGCTTCTTACTAGTTCATTGAAGGGTACAATGTCATAAACAGCAAGCATTGGGTCAAAGTCAATAACAAACGTTTCTTGTAGACCTAAAAACTCCTATTCCTTTACAATTTTCAATCTCCAATAAAGGCGTGGTGCCAATGGTAACCTTAGAACCCGTAGTCCGGGAACTTCTTCCCATTCCAATAATGGTGTTTAGCGGTTACGTTTCGTTCCTCACGTCAAGAGGCGATATTAAATCTTGTACAGTTTAAACTCTGTGCTATAATCTGGCCGGTAAAATAAGGAACTCCATCACAGCAACAGTTCTGTGCCTCTCCGTTCTCATTTACTGGAGTAACTGAGACAAATATTGTCAGTGTTATAGGCCAAATCTGGGTGGATAATTCTTTCTTCCAAAAATATCTGTTCCCCCAGGTGTGGTGCCAATACTCAAAATAAAGAAAAGCACCGTGAGGAATAGCTCCAATTGATGATTGACGGAAAGTTCATAACGGTGTCCCATTTGCTGGATTGCGAATATTTGTACAATTAGGTGGAGTAACTAATCTTCTGTTCTAACGAAATACTTGGACAGACAACACATTTTGATTTGATTGCTAAAGAAAAATAAGTGTAATCGTAACAAATAATTTTCGGTATCATCGGTAGCCAAATGGGAAGGGTGGTAGAGAGAAAGTATTTTTTGTTCCCGACGTGCAGCTTCACGTACTATATCTCTGTTTTCCCTCCCGGGTTGTACCATGCGAAAATATTATAACTTGAAACCTATAATTTCTTGCCAAGTTATGTAGTTCCCACAGAAACATTAGTAGCTCCTGCAACATGGGTTCAATAATCTTGGGCATGTTTGGGAAACCAACCAAAAGAGCCGCGGCCAATAAAAGCCCTATGTATAGCAATTTTTAAGCATTTGATAAAAAAATCAAATACTTGTAACTAAATCATTTCTTTTTCATAAACTAGCGCTTAGGGCGAAATGCCCTTTAAAACACGTCCTGCCAATCTTCCAAGGCAACTTTAAACCAATAATCAGAGGCCGGGAATTCATTATTATTGAAATGCCATTCCACCTTCTGTCTTGGAGTTACTTGAGAATAAGCAATTCCAAACCTGTTGTAAATTGAAATTAATAACTTTTGTGCCTGAAATTGATCATTGATGCCTAATTAATTTGCCCATGAATCGTTAAATACCGAGCGCCCATTTTTGGAGTAAAAAATTTGGGGGTACCAAATTACTAGAAATCAAGTCCTTGGCAACACGCATCCATTTTTTATCCCTAACATACACTTGTGATTGAAACCCTGGCATATGTCTTCAAAATTGGGAGTCTTGAATAACTAATGGCATCTAAAGGAATACTCATTAAATCTCCGTCACCCGAAAATTAATTTCGACTAATGTCATCGGAGATAGTCTTCACCAGCGTGTTTTTCAATAAACGGCAATATTGGAAAGGGAAGTTACTTCAAAAGCCAAATTCACTAAAAACACTCAAAGATTCCATCATGCCGTGTCATAACTATATCCTAGCCTTTCCAAGAATATAATTAAACCGATAGAGGATATATTGTAAATCCCTGCAGATTTCCAAACTTGTTGAGAGATCCTCCTGTATTTTTGTACCAGCTAGTACACAATCAAAACCATCTGGAGCTTGTATTGGCAGAGGGGACCATCGGTGCACGCATCATTATGTTCACTATCAAAAGTAAAAGAAGTGTAGGGTTAGACGATTAGAATAACACATCAATATCTCACATTCATTGTATCCTTCTATTCTAACAAAAAATAGACCCGTAAAGAAGTTTTATAATCTCCAGAAATGGATTTTGCTCTAGAACCTACTTCCAAGGATGTATAAAATGCAATGTCTTGATTGGAATCTTGAATAACTATTCCAGAATGAAAAAGTCCTTCCAAAAATTGATCCGGTCAATTATCGCGCATGTGTAATAAAATAGTTCAATCATTAGGATTCTAAAACAACGGATGCGCACATTGAAGTTCACCAAATCGCCCAAAATTCTCACATCCATGTCTCATCTACAATTTTTATATTGAATCGGTCTGGTTAAATGGGGTAGATTTTAACTAGCTAATAAGGATCTGGTTACTAGGGTTGTCCGAGTTTAAATCATGGCAGCAGATTCGTAAATGAAAGAGCGTATAAGCAGTATTGAATATTGCTGTTACAAGGTTAAAGGGACGTTAAACCATCTGTAGCGTTGATTAGTGTCAAACATCGCATTGTGTAAGAAAAAAAGGTAAGCTTCGGAGAAAAAGATATGATACCCTTCTCCGAAGTTCATTGGGCATTCCCCCAGGTCAACTTAGTGTAATTTCCAAGCTATACAGCCGCAGAATTATTTTCAACCTGCAGAATTTATGGTTATGTATTGGCTGGAATTACTAATTGGTTTCCATCTTTTTCCACCAAGCATAACTGCACCCGGAATATTATTCAGCTTCAAGTGTGAATGTTCTCTTCACAAATGGTCCAATGATGTCCTGTTGAGCATCAAACTATTTTACTATTTCAAATTTCTAATCAAAAAAAGATTGAAGTAAAAGGAGGGCATGTCCGTTGTGTTGCAATGCCTTCCATTAGGCAACGGGCATTATGTCCTATAATTTGCAGCATGCCTTTTCGTTGGATTTTCTATTGACTCCTAGAGTAAGGATTCCTATTAGATGTTTTTCGGCAATTGTTCTATATATTTTACATTTTCCGCAAGTTTGTCAGTGCTCCTCTGTACATTGGTCTTACTATCAATCTCTTTCTCTGATGCTGAAAATGTTGGGCCGTTAGGTCATTTGAACAGTGAATACTTGACGCGGGTCGTTTATTGGAGGTATGGGCAATATAAGAACCTTGGTCTGGGGAAAACTCATAACATAAGGAAATTTGTTTGGGCTGATACAAGTATTCGATTCTGATTGGATAAAATCGCCCCGTGTTTAACATCAAAAATTCATATAAAATATAACCCAAGAAGTGAAATTGCACTTGCAAGTGGTCTCGCATCGGGTGATGAAATTTTAAGTCAACGCGTCTTGATCAAAGAACCTCCAGATTGCTAAGACTTACTATTAACAGGTGTTGTGTTTAACTCCGGTCGATGTTACTGTCAAAGGCATGAATAGGTATGAATGGACCTGTGTTGACCAAGGGCGACTACCCAAATAGATTTGTCCAAACAAGTTTTAAACACAGCAGATATTTTCTGAGAGAATTTTAAAAAGAATTGATATTATTATTTGTGTTGACGGCACCATTTCCCGAATTAAGGGAAAGATCAACAACCGAATTTTAATCCGAAATGTTGGAATCCATTCAGACAGTAGAGGTTATCAACTGTATAAATATTTGGGGTCGCCTGGCTTTTGAACTATAATAGCAGATTGTGTGCTGGAAAGGGTCGCCAATAAAGTCCCGGTTCCATTTTAGTTGTGGTTGTCTATCAAAAATACTCTATACCTCTGTAGAGAGCAAAGATTTACCACAGCGTCTGAAATTGAAGGCACAACCTTCAAAATGTGCCCATCGGTGAGAGGTACAACAGTTCCCGTCGTGTTAAAAATTTTTATTCGCAGCACCATCTTCCAAGATACAAAATTAGACGTCTCTCCATAATATTTTGAGGAGACTAAAAAACTGAAAAGAAAAATAAGAATGAAAAGAATAAAATGTATTTATTTGACATTCAAACGGATAAATAGCCTGACAAGATACTATAAATCGCGCTTTTTCAATAATGCATAGGATAAATAGATAAGATCCAAGAGATGACTAATGAAAATCGTACCGAATACACTTGATAAATCAAATTTCATATTCCTCATGTTCGTCCTATATTTGTACAGCAGAAAAGTCTTAAGTGAAAGAGCTCTTTATTAAGATTCATCAATAGACTCAAGTGGAAAGAAATCTTAACACAAGTTTTGCGTTTGGCCAACTCAATTTTCCAGCCAAGCATCCAAAAATCAACTTGTTCAATTAACCCAACAGTGCGAATGCCCCGATCTTTTACAAAAAATCCCCAGAAAAAGTACAGAAAAGAGAAGAAACGCCAACTAACTCACGAAAAGCCAATAGGAACTATTACAAATCAGAAAAGATAAGTAGAAAAACTCCATTGTAATCTGAATAGACAAGCCCTAAAGATTAGGATATCAACAAAAACAAATACTGTGGAAATCAAAGAAAACAGATATATACGGTAATTAGAAAAGGAATAATTCTATTCTTGAGAGACATCTATCAATTTTGGTTTAATAGTCTTTGCTGTACTCGTTTGCACAATCATAGAAACAATGACTATTGCCAAAAACAGCTTAAAAATTGCTGTTACAAATGTGTTTAAATGCCAGATGTAAGGAAAAATTGAAAATTCCTGATCTGCCAGAATGAAATTTTACAGGACCAATATCAGAACTTTAATTGCTGCTATTAAAGCGATTGAGGTTAGAAAGTAGAAATAGGAGGTAATCAATTATTCCAAAGTTTTAATGAATTCTATTTGTAGTAAGCGTACCATTAGTTTTTTTGATTAGTTGTATTGTCAAGGCAAAAATTTGTTCTTCTAAGCTTCTTTGCGTTACTAAAGATGAAGAAAGTACCATTCCATTGTCAAAAAGCATTTTGTTGAGAATATTCTTCTGCATTCACTTTCCTCTTTTAAAGAAAGCTGTAAATAGGTACCATTCTCTCGTATAATCTTTCCAAAACTTGCATTTTTTTCCAACAATACCTAACCATGATCTGTGAAGTCCTTAGCTTCAAAGAACCAGTGACTGGCCAACAATAACTATCTACGGGCCCCGAATAGAGTTTTTCTCCTTTTCTAAAGTATTTAACAAACATGAGAAGCACACTTTTTCAAACTTCATCCAGTAAATAGGAAGCTAGTATATGGTTTTTGAACCTGACCAGCAATTTCTATAAATGATTTCCCTTATTTGATGAATCCTTGGAGGGTCTAGTCCGGTTGGTAGGTTCATCAAGAATGAGGATTTCGGGGTCCCATCAATAGGGCTAGAGCGATGGCCCAAACGATGTTTCATCGCTAAAGAATACCAGGGCCATTGCCTTTGCCTGGATCCTAGTCTGGAGGGGAGGTTTACAACCTCTATAGACCCATATTGACATGATCTTGCTATAGTCTAGTAGCTCCACTTGACCTAAAAGTGGAATCACTGAGCTAACGATGTCGATCAGTGTTCCGATTTTGGAACGTGTAAAATAGCATGGGTTTGAGAGCTGTTTGAGTGTTTGAGAGCTGTTTGAGTCGAGTCAGCCAAGCAGGAAGCCCTGCCCATCACGCACATGCCACTTGCCCACTTGCCACACCGTCAGCAGCCACAAGCCGTTGATATAGTACTGTATCGTACTACTAGTATCGTACTACCAGTAGCAACTCGGAGAAGTTGCAGTTCCTAGCTAGCTGGCTATCGGTAGACTATCTACTTTGTGTAGCCAGCGATCGCACGCGCATCCCCTCTTGACAGGCTCAACACTGCGAGGTTGGATGCAACATGTAGCTGCGACTGAATCGTGAAGCTTTCATCTCAAGATCAAACCTTGTTCGCACCGCACCAGTTCGACCACGATCGAATCTCTTGGATGCAAACGAAAATGTTGCAGCCGTACTTTCTTACGCCTTTGCTGCTTCCATTGACTTCGCTTTTGGCCGTGCTCCATGCTCATGATATGCTCATATCGCTTCAATGTGTACCGGTACCTAAGAAGAGATCTCTCTAGAATTAGACAGGGACGACCCAGCACTTGACTGGGGTGTTGAGACTTGAGAGACGGATTGAATTAGGCTTCTCACAGCTCCACTGGTGGTCGGGGGCAATGCAGTAAAGGTTAGTTGTTTCCCAGTTTACCTTTCCTGGTTTGGTGGCTTTGGAGAGTACGGCAGCACTCACTAGCTAGTTCCGAGTGAGGGTCGCTTCACCTCTTGTCTGGGATCTCTTTTCCAATGGTATTTGTTGGCTGCTGGGTGGCTGGTCCTCACGGCTCACGGCTCATGGCTACTAACCAGCCCAATACCGGTGACAATCCGAGTTAAGTTGGTCCTGCAAGCTAGCTAGTAGGTAGATCCAGAGATCCAGACTAGATCTACTGTCCTGGCCTAACTGGTTGGATGTCGCTTGTTGTCGTTTGGTGTTCCCCCCTATTTTGGAGGTCGCGCAGTGTGTTTTCTCACGGTTACAATCAAATTGCTGCTTCCGATGTTCCCATGTCGAGGTGGAGTGACGAGCGACAGTGAGTCGAGTAAGTCAAGTCATGCTGTGTCTAGAATCTTGCGCGCAGGACAGTCGAGTCACAGATGAGTCAAAAGCTGGCTGAGCTGTTAATACCGTTCGCAGTATAGGGTGCGATTCGATTCCATTACATATTCTAGCTACTGGTACCGGTGCCGTACCACGTTTAGTAGGTATGATGTAGGTCAGCGTTGTTTTGGTCAAGACCTTGCAACATATGTTTCCTTCTTCTTGTCATCTAACGGAAGTAACCTCCCTGTTGGTGCAGCCGATTAGGGCGGTTTTTCATGACCGGTAACAAAAGCTGAAGGTTCGATTCAAGAGGACGTACGGTACCCTGGAAGAGTTGAGTCGGCCAGGAGCGACACTCCTACGTACAGCAACCCGACTATTTCTACAACAATCGTACGTTATTTTGGCTCACGTCGCCTTAGCTACTAGTATCAGGTCACACTCATACTTTGACAAAAAATGTAACACACAAACTTCTGAAACAGCAGGAGTTCAACAAAGAAAAAGTTGGTATCCGTATCCAAGACGATCAAGTCAAAACTATCCGTATCATGTCGACCAACAATGCGAAGAAGCATGTAGTCAAAGTGGATTGTCGTTGATATCTCATTCTTGTTGCATGTCGCCTGTGCCGATGGTTGACGCCTTCAGAGTTTGTTCAACTGCATTCTTTTTATGTGTTGTTCGTTCCACGACCTTGTTGCCTCCAGGAAAGCTTGTGGTTTTCTCAATCACAACGTCTCCGCTTGCATTTGTTGTTTCTGTAATTTCGACTTCAACAACTTCGTCTTCCTCTGCTGTTGCGGGAATGGAGCTGTAATTAGAAGCAGATTTGATAGTGGGGCAGCAACAGCAGTTGGCCCTGGGAACTTCCTCGTTGACTGGCTTGCTGCCAAAGGAAAACCCAGCAGCTCCCCACCAGACAAACGCCGACACAATGGCAGTAATGGCTGCAGACCCCATTTTGCATCCATTCTCACAAACTTTGGAGGCGAAGAAGACCAGTGTCAGGATCATAAACGCACCACATGTTCCAAATATGAGTGTCATGGTTGTCCAAAAGCGATTGCCAGAGGCAATGCAAGTGGAACACCAAACACAAACCAACCCGATAATCCCGATAATCAATGCCAAGGAGCCAAAGGCATTGGCTGCATTGTATGCCGAGCCAAAAATATCCCTTTGGTTTCGCCAAAACCCTGAAATGACGCCGTTGAATTCGTAGGCAAAGCAGGAGTCGTAGCTGGAGATTCGTTCTGCTTCCTCGGCCGACAAAAAGAGTTTTGGGACGAGCCAATTGTTGGTATCTGTTGACTCATAGGAAGTCAATCCGAGATCTGTGTCGATAAAGACGCAGGTTTCGGTTGGTTCGGGCTCTGTGAATTGGGGTGGTGCTGTGATTCTCTGACTGGACTGCAGTTCGCGCCCTAGAGAGCGCCGAGTAACATTGCAGGGTGGTTCATGATCAACGATCAATAAGACTTCGCAAGCCCGGACAATCTTAGACAGCAACCCTGATCGTCTCCTGGACCGAGCCGCCACAGTCTGAAAGAACGGTCCTGACATTTGTTCATCGCAGAGCAGGCAATTAGCAATCTTACACTCGGGCGGGGGTCCATTGTTGCTTCCATCTCCCAGGAATGTGAAATCGACACAAACATCAAAGCATGTATCACGTGTGTTCTCTACATTGTACATCCACATTTCAGCACAGCTGTAGGTGTACCCAACTTCCTGAAAACATTCTATTCCTTGCGCGAAACTCCCACCAAAGTTCGGGAGTCCACGGATGGCGCATTCCTGCCCTTTCCCGGTCAGATCAGGGTATTCTGTGATCGTCCATAGACAAGCAGGGAATGGTTAGAGGGTAGCAATGGCGCAGAACTCTATCTTTTCAGGGAAGATTTTCAAAATTCGTACCTAGATAAACTGCCAAGTCCTTGCTGGTACTGCAGGCGCCACACTTAATCAACACAGAAAATGGGATGTAGGATTGTTTGTTGGAATCGAATCATCGTACCACATGATCAGAGTACAGCTTCAACCTTACCGCTCCCCAGTGAGTCATGACGGCCCCGGCTGCCTCCATGGCTTCTTTGCTATCGTACGTGACCATTTCATACTGTGTCGGACACTGATTCTCATCCAATGCGCTCATGTCGTAGAGGTGGCCGCAAACAGCCGTCTCCCACAGCTCAATTTGGCGCTCCACCAGAGGAGGATCTGTGCAGTTCAAGTATTCTGTCGTGTTGTATGGGTTGCATTTCATCTCGTAGGGGTTTGTTGTTTCCATGGCTTTGAGTTGTTTCAACCAATCATCAGGGACTTGCGTCAATGGAACCTCGCCTGGACCATTAGGACAAGGTTTATCAAGATTGATGCAATGACAATCGCCACAAGATCCAAATTTGGGATCTGGGGTCGGTGGTGGATGGCAGTATAGGTAGTCTGGGGTGAGAAAGTGGCAGTTTGTCACCGAGACGAAACTGAGAAGCCATGCCAAAGTTGCCAGTGTTGCTGCCAAAACTGAATTGTATCCATGCGGCATGGAACTGTTTTGGGAAGGAAGTGTAAGAAAGATTCGAGGTGGTCCAGGAACAGTCAAAAGAAAATGGAGACAGCGATACCGAAGATGCACGATGAGAACCCGATCATCCTCAAACAAAAGCTTACCAGCAGGGACGGCATCCTGAATCGGACATATCTTTCGCGTTCTCGTCTCTGAAGGATTTCATCATCGCAGATGCCATTGTCAAAGCAGCTGAAGCTTAGTTTGTTGGTTAGGTATCTTCTCTCTTCGTTGTCGCGAGCGTTCTGATATCTCTTCTGCAAAAGAAGTGAGAAACACAACTCCACTCCAGTTGTTTGTGATTTGGGCTGGATCAGGTACCGGTACATACTGTATGATACGTGTAGTTGTTGGCACCGGCTGAAGCCGCGGGGTCATTAATTAATTAATGAGGCCAAGTGTCATTCCTGCGTGATTTGGAATTCGGGTAGATCTGGTAACTTAGGAGGTAATTTCTTGTAAGCATCAAATAATAAATTTTGACGTTAACCCTATATTTACCTGATCTATCTACCAAAGCTGTCTTCCAGAAGCAGGGTGTGAGGACAGAAAGAGGCCCGCGTGCCGGTAGACTGAGACAAAAGAGAAGTCGGTACAGTACCATGACACGAGCGCTGCCAATGATTGCCTCTCAGGTACAAGCTAGGTTGATTGCTGATTTTAGCGGCCCGCAACACATCGTCGCACACGCAAGGATGGGAAGAACTCGCGACAGATAGCTAGCTCCCTACCGTAGCTTTCGTCAGGCTTTGGCATCCCAGCAAAAGACCAAAGAAGATACAAGATACATGCATGCACCATAGAAGAGAACATGCTAGATATTTTACAGCTGCAAGATGCTACTCAGCCAGAAGATCAGTTCCTACGGAGGCTGTGTTCCTGCATTCACCAAGTCAGCAAACAACCCAGGATTGTCACCCTTTGTGAGTTCATCGTAGGTTCCGTTTTCAATAATCACTCCTTGGTCAAGAACCAGAATCTGGTCAGCGTTGACAGCCGTAGACGGATGATGCGTAACACTGATGATTGTCAACCCCTCATCACGGAGCTTCTCAATGGTCTCAATGAATTTTTGTTCGGTCACAGTATCAAGGGCACTGGTGGCTTCATCCAGAAGCAGGATCTTTGGCTTTCGAGCCAGGGCCCGAGCGATGCCACAAATGCGCTGCAATTGACCTCCAGACATGCTGATTGATGCCTCCTTTCCGATGATGGTATCATATTGCTGCGGGAGTTTTTGAATCACATCATGGATCCCAGCTTTCTTTGCTGAATCAACAATAACATCAAATGTAGCATGGTCACTGCCAAAGGCTATATTGTCACGGATACTCCCATCAAACACAAAGGTCTGCTGAAAAACAGTGCCCAATGATTCTCGCAAAGTGCGAAGCGGCACAGATCCAATGGAGATGCCATCCATGCGGATGTTCCCATCAGCGGCATTGTGTGTCCCCATCAATAAGGACAACAGTGTGCTCTTGCCGCTTTTTTAAAACACAAGTTGGGCAGCATAAAGGGTTAGGAACCAGTGCAAACGTCCAGTAAGCAATGAACGAACAATGGTGCATACCTGCCGGAAGTGCCAAGGACAGCCACATAAGAACCAGCAGAAATCGCAGTGGACAAGCCCTTGAGGATCAAGGGACCATCAGCAGAATAGGAGAACTTGACACCGTCAAAGACAAGCTTGTCTTGGAGTGATAGTGTTGGTTTGGCACTATCAGAGTTGTCACCGGCAAGCTCATCTTCTTTAACGGTATCATCCTCAGCATCGGTCAAGATCTTTGCTATTTGGAGCACTGCTCCTGATGTCTGGGCTACCTGACCTGAGAATCGTCCAATTCTCTCCAGCGGCGCTATCACACCAGCAATGAGAGAGGTCACACTGAAGAACTCTCCAGAATCAATCCGGCCAGAAGCAAGAGCTCCAAGAAACAACACATTGGTCACCAAAGCCAACATAGCACCAACTGAACCATACATTGCTGAAACAATGTAGCTCCAAAACCAAGCATTGTATCTGTTGCTTCTAGCTTCCTTGAGGGCTGGCGAATGAACCTTATCGGACACAAACTTTGTTGCGTTTCCAACTTTTGCAGCCCTTTGGATTGCCACAGCATTCTGAAACCGTCCCAGCAAGCGAGAATCAGATTCCGTTGAAAGCTCACTGGCTACAAGTGCCTTTCCCTCCAATGGCTTTAGGGCTGCCAGGATTGGCAGGGCTGATAGCACAAACACCATAAATCCAAAGTTAACAAGGCCCAAGAAGAGCAGCGCGGCAAAGAGAGAGGCGGTTGCAAGGAGCATGTCAAGGACCAGAAAGTCCCATACCTGGCCTAGTTTTGCGATGCCAGAGTTGAACTGGTTCGATAATGCCCCTGGCCGATAGTTCTTTTCAAAGGTAGCGCCACTGAAGAGGACAGCATGTACCATTTTGCTCTGAAGGCGAGCAGTGGCTGCAGCAATCATTCGAGCTGCCAATAAGGATGCTGAATAATAGAGACATTCATCAAGCAAGAAGAGGGCCAGGACTGCTGCAAGGCCTAGGTTGAAACCCGCTTGTTTTTCTTCATTGCCCTCAGCAAGCTCGATACCGAGATTGACAAGTATGCCCACAATGAAACTTACTGCACGAGGAATCATGGCACTGCAACAGATAATGACAAACACACCGGCAAACATGAACTCCTGCTGCTTTCTCAACATGTTGGCAGCCAGGAATACTGTTGCGAAAATAGATCCACCACTTTCCTCTGAATCCATGATTGCTTCTTCCTCGCTGGCAGCGCATGTCTGGATAATATTCCTGTAAAGCAAATCCTTACGAAGCTGAAGAATGATGTCAAGTTCACGGTTGGCATTTCTTTGTTCAGTTTGTTCAGTGGCCAGCATGCGCTTCCAATACAGAAATATTGGCCTGCAGCTGTGTTCAAATCTGGTGTAATCAGTTTCATTCATCAATCCGTTCTGATCAGTACCAGTGGCATCTAGAAGGCATGTGAGTGTTGTCTTGTACTTTGACGGAATGGACGCCTTCTCAATGACTCCTACTACCTTGGCAACAGAGACCAAGAGGGCGCGTTGATGGTCGGCAAAGATTTCATCCACAGCCAAATTGAACGCTAGGTTGGTGTTGAGTCGAATCGCAATCAAGAATGCATTCTGTCCTAGGCTTCGAAATCCTCCATCCTCAAATCCACGATGAACGTTGAAACTGGTCACCCCCAACGAGACTATCCACATGGCACAATCAAGCAGGATACACCAGAAAGCACTGCAGTCAACCCGCAAATTTGGAAGTCCCAAGATCAGAGTTACTACTCCTCGGAGACCCGAGAAAAGCACCAGTAACAATAAGGCTGACTTTCCTCCACCTTTCAGAAAAGATTCGTCGCTGACCTGGTCTTCATCTGTGTTAGATGCCTGATCAATCGAAAATACAACCAGCTGCATGAGCAAACTGGCAGCAATCAAAGCTGTGTTTACAAGCTTTACCCATGTTTGTTGGGTATACTTAATATATCTTGCAAAAGGTCGGAAAGTGCATGTCTTGGATGGCTCCGACGAATATTTCAGGTACTCGGCCTTGAACAACTTCTTGAGCGTTTCGGTTTCGTCTTCCTCAGGAGCACTGTTTTCTGTTGTTTTTGTTGACTCCGGTATGGGAGGTTCCTCTTTATCATGACCATGATGGGTAGTTGACTCGGTTGTATCTTTCGTGAAAGCAGTGGCGGCAGGTGCAGTATTTTCATGTCCATAGGTATCGCTTGGGGTTGCACCCATCATTGTGGCCTCGATCATGTCAACATCAACTTCTTCATAGTCGCCCACCAGGAACTGAGACTCATCTGCTGCACCAGTCAAGAGTTCCTGAACAACCTGTTCCAAGTTGGCAATCCCAGGAGCATTGGATGGCCTGGAGGGCCGACGAATGCTCCCGTGTACATTTGCAAGTGAAATCCTTTCTGGCATGGTTCGAAGATTGGAATTGTTAGAATTTGGTTGCTGCTGGCTGAGGAGCTTGGCATGATTTTATGCGCTCTACTGGTACCGTACATCCGCCCTGGCTGGTATCTTCTGGACATTCATTTCTCATTAACCGTTCGGGTGATTGCTGTGCGGTTTGGACGCTGCCAAAGAATTGACCTTCACGTGCCAAATGCGGTGAGTTGGCTTGGCAGCGCTTTTTTGACATTCGAGAAGCATTGGAAGATCCAGTCAGTTCAGCCAAGAGAAGGAGCCACGAAGGATTTAACCATTTGAAGATCCAGCTGCAGGTCAATGTCCAGGAGAAGATCGAGATTTAACCCTTTGGATAGGCAATAGGCACCAGAAAGGAGGAGCACACATTTAATAAACATCTGTTATAGTACCGTACCGGTATGCATAGTACAGGCAGCTTCGCTTCTATTGATTCAAACGCGAGCCGAGCTTCTTCGTACATTTCTACACGAGCACTCGTAGAAGTGTACCAGAAAAGTCGGCACGCGTTTGAATCAGAAAAATCGAAGCTGCTCGTACCGGTGTACCAGTACACCAGTACACGCCTTGTTGTCCCTTGAAGCGGGAAGATTTAAGCTACCAGAATGATCAACCTTCAATCTTCAAGCAGCTCTTCAAGCTTCAAGCCTTTGTGTGCGTGGGGAATATTGATAGGTCAATTATTTTGTTCCTTTTTTATGTTTCATTCATTTCAAATAATTGAGTCTTTGCATGGCATAGCATGGCATGGCATGGCATATATATATTATAAATGTATTTTGTTTTATAAACTTTTTTAAATAATATGGTTTCATTTCAAATTGATTCTACTAACATGGCGCGTTGTGACGCGCGTTGTGACACGAGTCGACTCGCGTCAGAACGCGTGCCACTTTTTGGGACTCGACTCAATTTGAAATGAAACCATATTTTTAAAAAAATCAAAACAAAACTGTTTTATTTTTTGCTCTGATTGTCAAGAACCCATCCAGGTGGCGCACCACCCGGATGGCACTCTTGCTGCATCTACCTATCCATGTCCTCGTCTATCTAGCCAGATATTGCTACTGTAAGAATGCCGAATCAACGCCGCCACTTCCTATGCAATCGTTCAAAGATTCCTTCAACTCTACGAGCAGCGTCACGTGCTCTCGCTCCTTGAGAAGGCACTTAGTTTCGTCTCCAATAGCGTACATGTACTCGACTCCTTCTACAGAATCGCTACAGGTGTAGCTAAAACTAGTTCAGTCTAACCACATACAATGGGGTTCGTTTCGGTTTCAACCGTAGTACTAGAACCACATCCCCACCACTGCAGCAAACATGCATTCGTTACGCTCGGTCTGCTTCAAAAGTTGACTACGGTAGCACGAGGATTAGCGTATGATGTCGTGTTGATCCTGCCCCTTGTCTCGTCATTGGCCAGTGGCACTTCCAGCAATCCTACAATAAACCTCTCGGCGGCCACCTCGAATAGCGCCCCCGCAACCGCATCGACTCCTTGTCACTAGCTAGCAGTTCGCTTCGCCATGGTGATGACATATCTATGTAGTCTTGTGCGCGATTGTTTGACTAGCTGTTGGTCTAGCCTCAAGAACTACCTGCTTGCTGCACTGTCATGACCTGATGCCGGTCTCCTTGTTCAAAGTAGAGCGCCACTAGGACAATGAGCGTATTGATATGTGCCAGCAGTGGATCATTTGTCGTTGTTGACATCGTCATGCTGGCCCTCCGATGGGTCAACGTCTTGAGCAAGCTGTAGAGAACGGCCGCTTCATTGCGATGAATGGGTTTTTCCAAACATGCCAAGAGGGCATACAACCATAGTGACCGCTTGGACGAAATGCGGTAATCTTCGTGACAAATGTAATGAGCGAGATGAGCAATGACTCGTCGTACCAAGACTTGGTCCAGTTGCAGCAAGAGACTTGTCGTGGCTTCGTATCCGCCGGGAGGTAGATTGTGTCGCCAGGGTTCTTCAACGGTTGTGGTTTGGTCTTCTTTGATGTCGTCGTCTTGTGTCGTTTTCGGAGGATCCTGTGCTATCGAACTTTCCTTGGCTTTGGCTGGCTCATCCTTACGAGTAGTTTCCTCGTTGGTACTGATTTTTGTTTCCAGATTCTCCAGTTTTTGTGGCTGTGCTTTCGGTGGATTTTCATCCGCCTTGTTGTTGTCATCCTCGCAATAATAGTCACCTACATTGCCTCTGGCCTCTGTTTCGCCAAGGCAAAAAATGTGCCATGCAGGACGATCGCTCATGGGTGGCACTGGCTGCTTGCGATTTGGTTTTGGTTGTTTCATGGAAGTCAGGTAAGTCCTGAGTTGCGTGAAATTGGCCAGGGTCTGTTGGATCCATGTCTCGGTCTGTGGAGGAAGATGCCGTGCCGATGGAGGAGGGACCAAGACCGTTCGATCCGAGATCAAATAGAGCACGGAAGCTGCCGATCCATCAATGGGAACATCCAGACAGCGCTGTTTCTTCTTCTTCTTCTTGGTTTGTTGTTGTTGCTGTGTCACCAGGACGTCTGGCAATTGCTTCGATTGTTGGATCACGCGACTCAAATACTCGGAGGCGTCCATCGTGGCGATATCACCAAAATCATCATTGCTACTAGTAGTTTTGGTCCCTTGTCTCTTGCGACGCCTTGGCACAGGTAAACAGGGTCTGTTTGACATTGTTACTGTTTGCTCTTGGCTTGGCTTCCTTCCTCTGGGGTGGTAATGGCGATCTGTCCTGGCTGGAGTGGTCTATCCACTTGCTCTCTTCGTCCGAGGTGTGATGGTACCAAAACACCTGTTGAAAAGGTGTGAACTTGAACGCACAATTTCTCTAATTTAATCAATATCCTTCCAGCTCTACTGTCTAGCTAGTAGACTGGCTATTCGTTTCGTTTTCTCTTTCTCTCTCGTTCAGATTGTGAGCTCTACAACTGAGCTCCGATATGCATACATATACCAGGATCTTTCGATCCTCTGCTTCTCGCAGTTTCATTTGCAGATAGATCTCGTCGATCTATCTTCCTGAAGTGCATGGTTGGCCCTGGAGGGCTTTCCCACTTTACTAAACCTATGGACGTTCATCCGTCCATTCATTTGCTCCGTCCCATCGCTCCTTGCATTCGTCTCTTCGACCTAACTTCCTAACCTCAGTTCACAAAGATGACGATATCAAGGAAGTGGTTCAAGGGATTAAAGATCGAGGGCTTGAACATGACCATAAGTACGAACTCACGGACTTCCTGAGCTGTGAGATTCGAAGGATGCTGCATGGGTGGGACAACCACATGATCAAGAAGATTCAAACGCACATTCCGAGAGGAGGTCAGAAGCTACCCAAGTACAGACTGCGGAACACCTGGACTCGGAATGTGAAGACAGACGAACAGAGCGAATGGATCGCTGAAGAACAACAGAGCAAATATCGAACAGGAGTAGGTATGCTCATGTAACTTATCAAGCATTCAAGGCAGAAATCTCAACGCGGTACAAGAACTAGCTAAGGTCTTGGGATGTGCAACGCCAGCAGCGTACAAGAAAATGCTACGCTGTGTAAAATACGTGTTGGACTAAGGAACCTGGACTTTTGATGAGACAGAGAAGAACGAAGGACCGTGAAATTGGAAGTATTCTCGGATCGGATGGGCCGAGACAAGAACAACAGAAAATCAGTCACGTCCATGATGATCTTCTCGAAGGTGTACTCATTCACTGGAGGTCCAAACTACAGAATGTGTAGCATTGTCGAGTCCGAAGCTGAGTTCTACGGTGTGGCGAAGCAGTGCGAGAATTCCGTTCATCGCGCAGATTCTGAAGTTCCTACAGATCAACTGTGGAACTACCTGTGCAAGTGAAGATCGATAACGTGGTGCTATCTTTATGTCAGAGAAAAGACAAGTGCAAGTCGAAAAAGGCCATAGATACGAGGTGGCACTACGTGAACAAATGCAAGGACGGCCTAGGAAGATTGATTCGTTTGCGCTCGGAAGAAAACGTGAGCGACATTGGAACCAAGAATGTCAACGTCGAGACCCTCGACAGACATACCGAAACTGACAGGAGACAAGGAGCAATTGGTTTGAGTTGGTAGAAGGTCGCTGCCATCATGCGAAAACAGGAAGGTGTTAGAAAGGTATTTTCGTATGCGGACAGACGACTCGGGATCCCAGTCACGGTTCTTGATATGGATGTGTGACTAAATCAGATGGTTATCCGAACATCATCAGATTGCCAGGGTACGAGGAACGAAGACAATGGTCGCTAGATGATGCAACTACAAAGGA